>CALNHX010010277.1:0-41754 GCA_940337035.1 Agriotes lineatus | reverse complement strand
ACACTTTACCTGGAACTTTTCTCTGTAGCCTTGCAAACGGCACGTCTTTGATTGAGTCATTGCTCTGGAGCGTACAACGCCCGATTGTTGGCTTCGACGCCGCTTTTATGAGGAACGTCACGTCTTGTTACTAAGTAACTGGCCATTTTATTGGCGGCGGCGTGTATTAGTATCTTCCAATGGACGCTTATAGTGTGCCTTGGGATATAGAACAAATGGTGTACTTACGTATACACGTTGAATAGTGCACTTATTGGGTGCTAGCTACTTACGGCTTTTATTTAACTAGCTTTTCATATGACGAAATTTACATCGCCGGCGGCACACCATAAAATACAATATGTTTAAGTGTAACCCATAAGGAGATAAGAAGTTACATATAAAAAATACAAGTTGGCTATTAACTTAATAAACATTGTCGGTGAGAAATCCAAAGCCCGTTACCAACTTGGTAAACAAAGAAGACACTTGATGAAGAAGAAGAAAGCATCTATGTTATCAAAAATTGCTAGCGGCACAATAACCGAGTAAAATAGCATTTGAAAGCCAATAAGCACTAGTTTGTAATAGCATTATATGTGGCGCTGTCGACGCTGCTATTCGTCCTCTACCTTTATTTGCCTGTTTAATTACTGAACTATTCCCGTGTTTTAACTGAACTAAATATCATAGCATAGTTTATGTAATTTTTTCAGAAAATTATCCTATGGAGACCATCTAAGTGCTTTATTGCGTGTCAAGGCTTAATTTTTTTGAATTTTTGCAGTTCATGTACAACCTAATGAGATTGCTGTCATATAGTGTACTTTCAAGTAATTTGTATTTATTAACGACGTTTATTTTTTAACAGCATTTTCTACTCTCAGGTGCCAATTTCATTACCTATTAGCTGTAGGTGAGGAATTTCCACATTAACTTTGTTCAACAGATGCTTGCAGATTAAATTCTTTCAAAAATAAAAGATTTCGGGCTCTTATTTGTAATATGTGTAGCAATAAACAATGCTTACTACTAACCAAAAGATAAACAAAAATACAAACAACGCGACGGTGACGGAAAGCATGCTTTCCAGCATGAAGCAGTTAAAAAAGTGGCACACGAAGGCATGCACAGCGTATACAGGGTGTTATGGAAATGAATGCAAATATTTTAACCCGTAATAGAACTCGCTAAACTGAACAACTTCTTTATTTATAATTTTTTCGAAAACGCCCCCAAAACTGAGTTAAAATTCAAAACAGTTTTACTCTAAAAATGCATACCCGCCTATGGAATAATATTTTAATTTAAACGCACACTGATAAAACCTATAGTTCACATCTGGTCACCAACGTTCCTTATCAATTGAGGTAGGTAAGTTATTGACCGCATGTTTTTTGTGCAAGAACTTTGCAGTTTTAATATACCTTGTGTCGTTCACCTTTAACTTAGATTTGCTGACCAAGCGGCTCGTCAAATTTAGGGGAGATAAATTATTGAAAAAATATGCGATTAAATTAAAAACGATAGATAGAAAAGTTGTTCATTTTGGTGAGCTCTATCACTGGTTAAAATATTTGCACTCATTTCCATAACACCCTGTATAAGGAAGTAAGTCCGATCGGAGATGATAAACAAATTACATGCACAGGCAGGCACAGCGTACGTTTATATATAAGGATAGACAGTTGCAGTTATTCCTTAGCATCAGAGCTGCAGAACCAAAAATTATTTATATCTTCATTTAATTATTACGTTCATATGATTGTGTCAATTTTTTTTCAGTGACAAAAACATAATATTAAGCTTCCATTTTATACCACATGGTTATCATTATGCCCAATATTTTAAATTCTGAAAATAAAGGTTCTTAAGCTAAATATGCTATGCCTCAAATAATTTTCGCTTTGTTTCATTACCATCCCTTGCAGAATCGGGATATCAAAATTTCACGGGTTGCCACAGCTTAGATCAATTTGTACTGGAAACACGCGACTGAATCAACATTTGAAAATCGTTTGTTCAAACAGATTACATTTGATTTAGGATTGGTTGTGTTTGCAAGGTTGAATGTCCAGAATGAACACCCCATGATTGGGAATGTCATAAACGTTAAAAGATAAGAAATATGTTCTTGCCGTGAACGCAAATAATGTTTGACGTCCTTTTATTCTGAAACAGAACCAGAAAAAACGTTTCTGAAAACACACTCATTCAAATTTGGTTCATAAAACAGCGACTCCGAAAATCCAGTAGTTAAACTAAAGTAAACGAAAATATGATTTCGCAATTAATTATAATGTAATCAGAACATTTAAAAATGCGTTTAAGGCAAACACGGTAACGAAAGAGATGCTTTTATATATAAAACCAAATGTGTAGGCATATTATTGCCATGGTAGTTAAAATTGACTTCTTTTAATCACAACTTAAATATAAAGTGAAGATGTGTGCTCACTGTAAACTGAAAAACATTGTTTATACCCTCAACAACTTCGCATTTAAATTATGTGCCATACTTTTTATTTCAATATGCAAATTAACTTATCATTATAAATAACCCATGCTGTGACAAGAGATAAAAAATTGTATCAGCATTTTTCAATAATTTAGAAAAGGGTTTTGTTGACAACGAGATTCGAACTCGCCATCTCATGCTCGGATGTCCAGCTGTGTAGCACTACACCATCCTGAAGGTGTAGTTATGATATCGCTTAACGTCTATTATTGGTAGCCCGCATACTAATCGATGAACACATACAGAGAAGAGCGACCAGTCTCGAACAATAGCTTTTCAGTTCTTTTATTTTTTCACACGAACTGGGGAAGAAAGGAATTTTATCAGGTTATTTCGTTCTGGAGTGATAATGTTTATATCCATTTAACATCACATACTCAACTTTTATGAATTTTTCCACTATCCTTTGTAACACGGCCTTTTTCCTAGCCCTACACACTAGAGAATTATTACGTAACAATGGCCTGGGTCGCTAGCTTATTCAGTCGGTGAATTATGAGGCTCTATTGACATCGTCAGTGCGGTTAAGGGGAAGCTAATATTGTCTTGGGTAGCTCGTTGTCACCTTACATATGCAAACACCAATGGTAATAAAAACCTAACAGTTTACATGAATACATATAATTTGTAAGAAAACATAACACAAAAAATACATAAGAACAAGTATATAAAGCAGTTGTGCACTGCACATGGTAAAATGCCTTGACTGGAGCCTAAAAGATCAGTAGTTCATGCAACGCTAAAGTCCACGAGCGCAAGGTATAAAATAATTCCGTGCACACGAATATCTTGAACGAGAAGTTGTCGATTCTTTAGGATGCGTCGATGTTTAGAACCCCTGGGTGTAGAGTCAGCAAATGACGTAATGCCTGCGTGATAGCTGCCGGTACTTCCCCGTTATCTGAACTGCAACACATTGCCAACAGTTGCGCAATTATTTATTACAATTGCTAACTGCTTTCTTATTTCGTAGCGCGGTTTCAAGCAGGAAATAACCTAATTTCAACACGTCCACCAAAGAACGGGAACAGCGCTAGATGCCTTCTTAATGTCGAAATCGCAGCTTCCAGCGATATCGGATTGGAACACCGCGGCCTCACCTATAATATGCTATTTCACTTGAATAGCTTGTACTTCGGCTGAAGATACACTTCTTCGGCGGTTTACATACGCAAACCTCTAAAAGCACTTTTAAAAGGTCGACCCGCACTCTTTACTAGCTGGAGGGCGAAACAATCTCCCGCGTTGTGGCGATTTTGGCTGTTCTTTTTTCTCGAGAGCATAACGCTAGCTCTGCACATTCACGCACGTTTTCACTGCCGTTCGCACTCGGTGCCTTCTAGTATGCGGCCGCCTACATAGAGTTTTTTACTTATAATGCGCTGCTACTTGAATAGGACATAACACATACTGTCAGGCTTTATTACTAATCGTGTATATAATAAAAAAGTATGAAATATGGAAACACAGGTGGCACGAATTCGCCCTTTTCACCTTCAACACCGAAACGGTTGGTGTCTTCAGAACATTAATAGTTTTATGAGATCTTTCATATAATTTTGGGTTGGTTACTCTTTATTGAGAGAGGTTGCAACAAAAATTGTAAATTTATAAATATGGTCAAGGTCGAAAGCAATAAATACTTTATGACGTTTTGTCGAAGTAATTGCATTTATTTATAATACTGAAACACTTTACTATATACGTTAGAAATTGTTTCGACTTCTGTTTCCAATAATATAACAATTGTTGTATACAGCTCACAATTCACGTTTTAAGTATAATCTCTCGATTTGTTTATGATAAAAAAATCATTTTAGATTTTTTTGAAGAATTTAAGGAAATAACTTTCCTATTTATGTTGAAAAATTAATTACGTAACTAGCGTTTTTAAGACGGCGGCATAGAGTTCACAGTCTTTCCCTTAAAAGTAATTTGATTCCTTTCTTTATCATATCCACATAGTAGTTAGCGCACAGACGATCTTCAATTAAGAGGCGACTCGAGCTGCCATATATCAAAACGTTAGGAAACAGATGTCTCTAGATCTGAACGGACAAATTGCAAGAGACGCCCTCATTGAGAGATGGAATTAATATGTCAGCAATAATCGTGATAAAGCTGACATCATAACAAGCTCCCGACAAAGTCAAATGGAGGCCGACCGCTAATCCTGGCGAACTGAGACTCGATGACCGCTCCTGCGATTTCGTTAATTTGTTTGAAATGCTCGCAAATAAAGCGGAAAGTAATGTCGGGCCGGTCAAGGACAAGGATTAAATGGAACAGCAGTCTCGCAACTGTATTGAACTGTTTAGATTATTTTACGACCTTATTAAATAACTAGACATAAACCGTGGGCTCTTTGTGCCCATATGAAGTGAAAATGGTTTAGAACTTACGTATTCATATTTGATACTGTATCTAATTTTAATAGTGATTTATGTAGCAAGGGCATTATTACGTTGTTTGTAGGTCGCCCGAGAGCTATAAACATTGAGTAATGCCCGTGGTGCATACAAAATTTCATGCATTCCTAATGTGTCTTAGGAACTTGAATAATGGATCAGAAAGATTTTATTGGATGGTCAGCCATTGCTGTGTACGCATCTAAGCAATTAGGTATGTGCTTCGCTGCTAATGATAGGTGGGCGTTATGAATTGTTAAGCTCCCTCATAATGCCCGGGTTGTTATGGACTTGTTTATATGTTCCGTATCACAAGTATAAACTAGTTCATTATGTACCAAGGGCATTATGATGTTTATGCCCGCTCGAGGGTGACAATTTTATATTTCCGAGGGTTTGAAAGTAGCCCGAGGGTATAAACCCGCTTCGCGTCATGCTTTTAAACTTGTCGCACGTGCTTTAAAGGCGTACTTATACACTAGTATCATAATATACTATTTTCGAGATTATTTTCTACACTTTTGAAAATATCTGTTCCTAATTTAACTTGTGCTCGTTAAGATTAATTTTTGCTGAAAGTTCATTATTATTATCCGTCGTTTCTCTTATTCACTATCATCTAAATCTATTTGACAACTATTGGGCGCAACAAAACCCAAAATCTTTACAACACTTATTTGCAACAGCAAGTAGTTTGTCCTCTAAGAGAATGACACCTTCATTATAGATGCACATAGATTGGGTAATTGTATTTGTGTTTGTTGTAAAAGATCTTCCGTAAGACTGTATATGATTGTTCCACAAAAGTTGTGGGAAAAGCTCCAATACATCCCACTGGTATATTTTGACATTTACGGAATATGCGCAAAAATAAACTGTTGTAGCCGTCGTTTTAAAGAAATGGTGAAACTGGACCTACAAATATACATTCAATTTTATATACAGTGTGTCCCAGGATTGATGTTACAAGAGGTGAGATGGACTAAAAATTTTTGAATTTTATTTTAAGGTTCTGGGATTCGGTCCTGCTTGGTCTGAAAAGAATTTTAAGAATATTTTCAGTTTTGAAAAACAATAAGTAGGCCTTGACAGGGTAGCGAAGACTATTTTATTTTCAGGTAAACTACCCTTTTTGTTCATGATACGGCAAAATTTTATTAAGAAAAGTTGTTCATAATGATAAATTATGGCTCTGTACCAAATTTTAGAAAGATCTACCGACTTAGACAAACCCATTATTTTTTAGAAAATGGTATTTTATTTTCAGGTAAACTACCCTTGTTGTTTATGATACGGAAAAATTGTATTAAGAAAAGTGGTTCATAATGATAAATTATGACCCCCTACAAAATTTCAGAAAGATCTGTTGACTTATATTAAACTGGAATTTTTGAAATTCAATTTGTTTAATCTAAAAAATAACGGTTTAGTCTAAATCGACAGATCTTTCTGAAATTTTGTATAGTGCCGTAATTTATCATTCTAAACAACTTTACTTAATAAAATTTTTCCGTATCATGAACACAAAGGGTATTTTACCAGAAAATAAAACAGTTTTCGCTTCCCTGTCAAGGCCTACTTGCTTTTCAAAAACTGAAAATATTCTTAAAATTCTTTTCCAACCAAGCAGAACTGAATCTCAGAACCTAAAAATAAAATTCAAAAATTTTTAGTCCATATCACCTCTTGTAACATCAATCCTGGGACACACTGTATATCGTGTGTTCCAAAAAAACTCATTTAGGGTAGACCTTGGAAAGAAAGATAGAAAATCTAGTCATGTTTTAACTTAAGTCTGTAGGTGAATGTCAGATTGCCTTTTGTTTATGAAAACATCCGTCACTGTGACAGGTAAAAGTTTACGCTGCATTAAGTTGGAATAAGATGGCATGTACACAACAACGAGCGTAATAATCATAACGGTCAATAAAAATCGTTTTTTTATGTGTTTTGTATAGTTTTAGGAAAATAATTCAAGGTCAAGGTGTAATTTAGTTCTCTCTAACTTGGTAGTTATTTGCATCAATAGGTATATCTCAAGTTAAGGAAAACTTCAGTTTGATCATGGCATGCTGCGAATGAGTTTTTTTTGAAACACACGATAGTATAAATGATATAGATTTACAGCTGCTTGGTTGGAACTATAATTTGTAGAAATATCAAACGTTTTTAAATGGGTTGTGTTATAGTCTTACAGTATTTTATTCATATTTCTTGTATATCCTCCAAAGCTAGTCTTATTCACCCTTTCATTGTTTTCCCATTTTTCTTGCATCTATTAACTTACTGTCTAGTATTGTTTGGTGACTTGTTTCTCTGCTACTTTAGTTGCTAGGTTACCATACGGCTGATGGTAACATGCAGATTATTTGAAAATGATAAGACTTGAAATGTCGATTGTACTAGACGAATCGTAGACTCGGAATCTCTAAACGGGATGTCCGAAAGCAATACCGGTAGGCAACGACGGTACGCAATAGAAATAGTCGAAATTTAACATGATCTCGAAAGTCGATTATTACGAGGTGGAGTATTACTCGTGTTTGCATTCGTTTCGTCAAAATTTTGCATTATATGTTACTGTTTGCTTTATCTTTAAATTTTAAAAATTATTGTTTTTTGTTATGCATTTTATATTCTTTTATAAAACTAACCTATTATGAAAGGATACGCCGATTTGTCTCGGAGAACTTATGTTTCAGGTTCTGTTGTTACTTGTTTGATTGGTTATTTTCACATCGTCAATATACGAATATTTCTAGAGGTATTTTGCGAATACTAATACTGAATACTGGTATTATCTTGCATTAAAGGAATATGTTACTTTCATAACCATTTATTGGAACCTATTATCAAGGCGGAACTGGAACGTTGGAACCTATTACACAAAAATAACTGTTTAGCCCATTCTTACTACGAAATGTCTAGGTGCTTGCCTTGTCTGTCATATTGGCTCTCGTCGATTGCATAAGTGTGGTTAACCTATTGCTTCGTCTTGGCCGCCTGGAGCTCCCTTTGAGGGAAAGTGCAACTTGCCATTGCGCTGGGGTGCTGCCCAGAGAATTGCTTTATTGGCCTTCTTGCCTGTGCTGAAACATCTTACCAGTGAAAGTGTTAATTGTTCCAGTATTTTGGGTCAGCAAGAGAATTTTATTATGCCTCTGCTTTTCTGCCCTGGTGGTCAAGGGGTTCAGGTGCTTCCTAGGCCGGATTGGCCAGTGCCATTCTATTAAAAAGGTTTTGGGAATATCTGCTGTCCGCAGTTCACAGTAGGTCCTGCAAACTTAAAGATCACGTTGCTTTCAACCACAGCATCAAAATAAAACTTGCCTAAGACAGCATGTCCGAGCCCTGGAGAAATTACAACAGCAACAATTGCGATTTATCCTGACTATTCAACTCACCCCCTTCATGTTAACTACTAACCAATCATAATTTAGTATTTTTGTTATTTACACCAATCAGCGTAAAATTGTCCAACAATTCCGCTAGAGGAATTTTAATGAAAATTTGTTTCTCTTCCTGTGGAATTTATTTAACTTCCTGTCATCAAGTATCATATAAGCAATGCCAAATTTGACAAACAATTTATTTCACGTGAACAGATTTTTATTTACAGTGAGGACGTGATATAATTTATTAATTGCTAAGCCATATGCCAACGCATAAAGCACCAGCCTCTACACCGCAAGGTAAACCAGCTTACAAGAAATGTCAAATTTGTTCGTTGAATAGTCCTTCAAATACCGCTGGTAGCCGACGAATTGCATACATTTTTGTCAAAGTATTTATTCGTGTTTATTGCTTCAAAATTGGTCTTTTATATCGAAGCAATAAACACTCATACACTTTGACAAAAATTTTCGGCAATATGTTGACCGCTCGCGGTATTGTATATTTATTTATTTATTTATTTTGGTACTCAGCCAACAGCCGTTAGGCCAATTATAGGCGTCGCTGTACATTTTATGTGAGAATTTGTTGGTACCACAGCGCCTCCAGTTTTGATGCACTAAAAAGAGCCAGTAATCATACCGACGTGAGTGACTTCGAGTGTCCATAATAATTGATAATGGTAATAATGATAATAAAGCTGGCAATAATGATGTAATACTTTCTTGTTGGCCGTTTTAATCATCCCGGAAATTGTTTTTTCTCGGGGATCTATCCCTCTACGTCGAAGACTATCCTCCGTAATACACGAAAGGATCTTAAAGTTTTTTGGTGACGTGATGCCTCAGAACATAGAGAATTTAATGATGGAACGTAGAACCATAGGAGGTAGACGACAAGTGATAAGTGGTTTCGTGTTCAAACCCCGGGGTAGGTACGAGTGTACGTGAAAAAGATGTACAAAAATCAGTCTTTCTCAGGACTATGCAGGAGTTCATTCAGACGACAGGAGTAGATCAACTATTCCCGAAACGCCATGAGATAAATACCTCAGACAGTGGAAAATCATCATTTAAAGAACTTTGTTGGGTATTTTGCTTGCGTAAGATCCAATATTTTCCCGTTCTTTTGAAAAACAAAACCTTAATTAATTATTGTTTCCTTTGTAACAATCCATACGGAATGAACCATTTAGGTAAATAAAAATTGAGCAAGAATAATTGTATATTTCAATAAATTATACGTAGAACCGAAGTTAAAAAACTTGATCTACAATCTAAAGTTAAAAAGCTTAGTAATTTAAACGAGTTGTAGCAATTACAGCATTGCTGAAAGTCGCAGCTTTTCATATGACGTAACCAGTAGAAACTTGTTACTGTTGTGAACCAACTCCGTGGCAATAAATCGCGATCTGTGTCTGCAATTAGTCTAATTTAGTTAGCTATAATTCCGGCGTGCGCATGCATATTTAATGGACGCCACAAAGCATTTCGTCGGAATTGCTTTCTGTAAATAGTTTTTCATTAAATCATGCGGCAACTTTTAGTTCGTACATGGGACGCGTAGCGCTGACAGTAGTTTAGCTAACTGGTGTTCTGGAACTTGGATAAATTGATTATGACCCGGTTCTCCCACAGCAATTAGCATACAGTCGCCGACAAAACGTTGTTTCCCCGGCCGGGATTCCACATAACGTTTTTATTTTGCAACAATGATTTGGAATCGCTGTTGGGAATCCGGGCGTTTGCGGTAGAAATTCTGCTCAATGCAGAAACCTCCAGGCTGTTTGCTTTTCTTTCGGAAAACTGGGTTATTGCGATATTATATGGGATTTTATAATTGAATTGTAAGGGAGACCTTTTTGAGCTTTGTCGTATCAATATGAACAGCAGATAGAAAAATACCGTAATGGTGTTTTTCGACTAACAGTTATACAGGGTGATTCATAAGTATGCTCATTAAATTTAAAAGTAGTTAAAGGACAGCAAACAGAACAACTTTACATAATAAACTATAGGTCAAAAATTAATAAAAATTCCACAAAAATAAATCTTTTAATTGCTTAAACTAATAGGTCAGTGGAGTGAAGTTCTAGTTGGTTCTATGAACTTACGTTCGCACATGTGGTTGCGAAAAGACCGAATTGAGATAAAATTCAAGAGCAAACAACACTTTCTTGGGTATTTTAATGATATTTGTTGCCTTAGGCCCTGAACACACGGGGATTCCGTATCCGAGATTCGGTATGCGGGATACAGAATCTGAGTCTGTTCAGACACGGCGACTGAATCTCAAACGCGGGCCTTCAGTCACTTGCAGTGCCGTGCTGTTATGGACCTAGCATTGCTGTTCTTTGTTTCTGTCGAATTAGTCTAGAAGTGCTGTATTTAAAGTCAGAGATTGGGCTCTACTAAGCGAATAAATTTTTCATTGTCAAATAATGTACGCTCTATAATCGTTGTATAGTAAGGAACGCCTTGCTTATTCGATTTAAATAGAAGTTGAAGAAAATCTGCTACGCCTATGATATGATATCATATGTTCTGGCTGGCAAAAGTAGGCGTGTCCAGGCCCTGGTCCACGTGGACTCATATGCTCCATATGCTCCAATGGTAAATCGGTATCCGAGATACAGAATGTGTCGCCGGCGGCCGATTTTCCTTATCTCTCCATTTCGGCTTCCGGCGACAAATTCTGTATCTCGGATACCGATTTACCATTGGAGCATATGGAGCATATGAGTCCACGTGGACCAGGGCCTGGACAGGCCTACTTTTGCCAGCCAGAAGATGTGATATCATATCATAGGCGTAGCAGATTTTCTTCAACTTCTATTTAAATCGAATAATCCTTACTATACAACGATCATAGAGCGTACAGTATTTGACAATGAACAATTTATTAGCTTAGTAGTACCCAACCCCTGACTTTAAATACAGCACTTCTAGACTAATTCGACAGAATCAAAGAACAGCAATGCTAGGTCCATAACAGCACAGCACTGCAAGTGACTGAAGGCCCGCGTCTGAGATTCAGTCGCCGTGTCTGAACAGACTCACATTCCGTATCCCGCATACCGAATCTCGGATACGAAATCCCCGTGTGATCAGGGCCTTAGGTTATAACTATGTTTTATTATTAAAGATAATATAATCTCTTTAATTTCTTGCTGGTTCATCTGGACTCTAGCAAGTCCACAGTCTGTTTTATTGTTTATTGTATAAAGTACTCATTCAGTGAAAGCAACATAGAATAATTACAAGAAATGACAGAGGTGCTTTATATAAGAACAAGGAAAAACGTAAGCAAAACTAAACACATGGCCAACTACAAAGTAGAACAAACTATAATCCCAGTCTTGTGATGGCAAATCATCTACAAATAGAGCATCCTTTATTTTATTTACAGTATTTTGACTTCGAATTTGTAATCAACTGCTTCGGAAACCCCTGTACACCAATTTTTGTCAAAGCTTGATATTTTTTCACATGTGGCCGCCATATTTAATCCATCATTTTGCTTACAGAAATTTTGGTTTCATATTTCTTTAAAATTTTCTATTAAATCTACGAATTTAACTGTTGGCAAACTATATATTCTTTTCCACATAGAATTCTGAATTCCCAATGGTTTAGGTCATCTTGCATGTTATTTCCATCTAACAATTTTTAGAATGGATTGAACTGCTATTGAGATTGAGGGTTGGTTGCAATTTGTTGTGGGTAATTCGTTCTGTTATCATACACAATAAATTTTGAGTTACAACAAAACAAATTAAAGAATATTTTGTTTCTCTTCCTAAAAAAAATTTTAAAAAATCGATGTTGTTAGTTTGTTTTGGCCATATTCTTCTAAATATTAAGAAAAAACAACAAAAATACGTACCTGGTGGTTGTTGAGGAGCCTAAAAGAGATTATGAAATCAAATTCAACCTACTTTCATCGCTAGGGTAAGTTTAGGAAAATTTGCATATTTAAACAATAATCCACTTCAAAGTCTGTACAGGGCAATTTCATATCATTATAATTAAAAATAGAAAAAAACTTCTTCATTTCAGGAGAGACACATTATATATTGTTAGCTTCAAATCTATTAGTCGGCTAAGTCTCTCAAACAAAACAAACTTTATGACTACTTGGATACAATTACCGGCGGACTAGTTGAAGAAGACGACATGCAGTTTTTTAAGTAGTAACAAATGATTGGACGCCAAAAGGGCGCCAACAAATCTTTACTAATTAACGACAAGTGTATCCAGGCATTTAACTGAGAATTCGTAAATTCAAGTAGCACATAATTTCTTGAAAGGAAATCTTAAATCGCGCACAGGTAACAGTAACAAATAATAACACTAAAATGCTAATATCACGGTATATAATCACAGATTATGGCATACAACCCAGCACGAGATACAGGTGATAATCAAATATAAAGTTATAAATGCGAAAATACGGTCATAAGTCGGGTGATCATAACTGCTAAAATTAAGGTGCACCTCATAACACGTAACTCCACTAGCAAAAACAATAGCTTATAACACAGTTTAAACAACGGTACAAATATAAACGACAACAGTTTAAAAACAAATGCGGTGGCGATTAACATCGGCTCCGTGGTTGAAAAATTATAGTTCAGGTACACAGCTCGTGAAGCGAACTGTATATGGAGGCCGGAGTCTGAAATTGTGATTGAATTTGACAGCAATCGGGGAAAGCGTTCAGCATCGCTTCACTGTTCGCAGCATTGTATAACTTTACTTAAATAGGAAAACAAAATCCGTTCTTAGTTTCTCCTGGTTGAGCCCTTTCTGCAGGTTAAGGAAGCTTATGTGATGGCTGAGATAAGCTAGAGCGGTATGCCGCCCAAACATACAAAGGTCGTAATTGAATGTGTTAAATTCAAATCGGGTCAAGCCCGATGTGCTCAATTGCGAGGATTGCAATTTTCGACAAGCTTCAAACCTACGATTTTCAGGGGCTTCAACCAAAAACCATAACTTGCATGCCCGCAAAAACCACTAGACAATTTTTAAAGACGCTAAAGCAAAGTCACAGTCACGGCGTCAGAATGGACACAGATGTGCTGAGAATAAAAGACACTATTCGAAAGTCACAGTCCGGCCGGAATCGAGAAAGGCACCACAGGACTGCGAAATAATATAGGCGCATTCGAAAGGTAGCAATATAAAAACGATTGAAGCTGCGTCCGTCACCCGAGATCGTCGTCTATCGAACTTAGTTCATCCACGATCGGATTTAATTATTCTTTACATCGTCGCTTTTTCTTCTATAATACAACAAACCGTGAAGGCGTCTGACAAAAATTTTCTCTTCTGACTGTAATTTCTTGTCTTTTTATGAATTAATATAACTCACAATAATAAGTGCTTCGTTTGACTGTTTCAATCTTATTAGAAACCTTGAGATATTTTTTGCTTATTTTGTACATAATTATGAACACTTAGTTTCTGTACGAGCTCGGTTCCTTCAATGCCATCGGACATAAATGAGACAAACTTTACTGCAACAATGATTCAGAATGCTGTGTCATTTCTTCTTCGAATAACAGCGCTATACTATTACCAATTTTTGTAGTTGTAAGCGAGTCAAATTCGTTTGTCAATAAGGGAATCTCGAAAACTATAGATAAGAGTTGCAAAGTTGGTTAAATGAGAGCAATAGTTAGGTATTTATGAGAGCAATAATATACTTTAAACAATTGCTATAGATCCTTGTAGTTTTCAAACGGTTCGAAATAACCAAAATTTTAATATACTTTTTCTTGTCTTTCTTAGTGCAGTAAGAAGCCAACTGAAAACATGTTATTTTTACCTTTTGTCTGCCTTGGACCGTCATCTAGTTTTGTTGTAAATAAAAACCGGGATTATTTTTCAATTTGTTATCGCCTTTCTTACTCTGATTTTAATGATGTCACACATATTAACATATTTGCAAACGTGTTTGACAGAAATAAACCTTACCCTTAATGTGGCCCTGTTCAGCAATAAACTTTAAAAATACTTGGATTCATGGATAACTTCTTACTTATTTGATTCCTCTTATACCAATTGGTGTAGAAGTTATGCCTCTTAAACTCCTTTAATTTTTTCTTTGTAAAAGTTGCGCCATTTTACCCTATCCATTGCCGTTTTTTTTCGCTTTTTTCCAGCTTTGTACTCTATTATGAATGAATTTTGCTACCTCGGAATTCTATGTTGTGAGTGGTCGTCGTCTTGATCATTTCCCCCGTGCTTTAACGTCCCCATTTTTTTGTCTGCCTACCGTTACTTATTCTGCTGACGTTTCCGAGTCATCGTAGCTGATTTTCTCTATACTTTTTGACAGCGGTTTCACTAATAGGTTGTCGTTGATTGTTTCATATCTTATTCTGTCCTTCAAAGTAACCCTCCTCAGGAATTTCATCTCTGCAGTCTGAAGTCTGCTTTTCTGTCGTTGCATTAAAACCCAAGTTTTACTCCCATATATAAGCGTTGGTACTGACTTGTACACGATACGACTGGCTTCGTTTTCTTGGAGATCTCATTTGTGTTAATAAACGTGTTTTCTAAGGCGTAATACGACTTAGCTGAGCTGTTGATTCTGTTATTTATGTTTTTATCGTGTTTTCCTCTGTTATCCAATATTGATTCTAGTTGCCTGAAACTTTGTACCTGCTTTACTTTTTTATTGCCCAACTATGTTTACTACTTTTTCTTTCCTTGCTACCACCATTACTTTTATTTTTTCTATATTTTGTTATGAGTCCAAATTCATTTGTCAGTATTTATGTAATTAATCGCCTTAGTCTTGATATATCTAAATTTTATCTACAATGTCATTAAGCAATCGCTCAACTTTCACACTTCAACGTATTAGGATTTCTGAAACTTTACGTTAGTTGAGGCTTCACTTCATGCATCGAGCTGCTATGGTTATCTTTCCTGAATTCTTCTAGGTGTTTCCAAATTTTGGACAAGGCCTTTATCTTTTTCGACCATTTGCCATTTTGTGCTGCTGCAGAAAGGCTGCCTTGTACCTTATGTTTGTGAAGCCAAATGTGCCTTTAATTTTGGAATCTTCACGGTTTCGTTCTTGGAAACTAGTTGTTTTATGTGCTCTTCCATAGAATCTTGATCAAGTTCATAGGAGAGATATTTTTAGCAATTTCTTAAGAACAAATATGGTTTGGATTCATACTGAGCAAGCACATGTCTCTTCCTTTTGTATTAACTGGCTTTAGCTCTTTTTCCGGCACAGAAGTGATTTAGCTCCTTGCAAACGCATTTCATCCTTAAGTTACTGCAGCTTCCTCGCCTGTGACTCGTGTGCGTGAGGGTTCCCTTTCTGCAAGTGGTTTGAAGATTACTCTTAAAGCCGTGTCGTCGAAACGATAATCTACCTGTTCAGACCAGGCGTTAACACCTGACACCTCCCTTGAGGCTCATCGACAGAGTTTCCTGCTACATCTACTTACTACTTGGTGAATCAGCTACAGAAGGTCTGTTGCAATCCGCTCTATTTTTCCCTGCGCTAGGGATTTCTTTGTGTTTGCTTTAGATTTTAATGTGTAGGATAATATCAAATCCTTTTCATGATCACATAAATATTAGCATAACGTAGTACTTACCCAATCTATAGCAGATTTTCCAGTTAACGAATTCTGTTTAAATGTAAACTGTTAGATTAAATTTCTATGGCGGATGTGTCTCACGTATCATCCAAGTTAGTATTACTTGTAATTTTGGCACTGTAAAGCAATTCTGCATGAACCGTCTAATTTAGTTTTGGACTTTCACTTCATGTTGGTGACCGAACCGAATATCATTGTTGAATTAAACTCAAATTAATTGCCATACTTGCAAGATATTGCATTAATTAATTTACTTTACCCGACGTATTGAAATCGATGACGGTTTAAAATAATTACCGCGCATATTCCGGGATATATAACCCCCTGAATTAAACCTAAATGTTGAGGGCCCTTTTGCTAATTATTAATAACAACTGAATGTTTTTGCATTTGACGATTTGCGGTCAAATTCAAACCCAAAATTAGCCTTTGATAACATTGTCGCGGTCATACGCGCTTACCGAGAACCTCTCGGTAATGCAAATTGTTAGTTAAGCAGTCGACTTGTACTCATTTTCATACAAACCATTCATAATTTGATTACTGACTTTTATAACGACTCTTATATGCTACTGCGATACTTATTGTGATATTTTTTATCTGGTTTGCCGTGTTTGTTTATTTTCGTGTATGTTATATCGAGCATCTTTATTGTTATGAATTATACTAAATCGTTATCTATGCCTGCGAATTCTATTTGTGACCTTTCCGTTCTCTTTTTTTTCATGGATTTGTTAGTAGCTCCTTCCCACGTGTGCCTTTATTTGACTAGCAAAGTGCTTAGGGTTACTTGCTACCTGCCTCCCTTATTTTTCCCCAGCTTAAGATTTGAGTCTTTTGTTTAACTCACGACTGAGAAGTCGGCTGCCTTTGCTTCTCTCGGAGTTACGGCAGAGTGATGGTAACAGTTTGTTTCCATTTTCTTTTATTTTGGCTTCTTCTTCCATATGTTCAAATTTTTCAGAAAGTTTAACTCTCTACTTGAGCATATTTATTTATTTATTTATTTATTTATTTATTAACGGGAAACCCCAATTGAATTAATACATAAAAACAAAACGAGTAATAGTATAAAGCACCCTAATAACACAATAAACTAAAAACAAAAAATTCTCTGTATACACAAAATATTAATGCAAGACAAACAAATCTAGTAATAGTACAAAGCACCCTAATAACAGAAGAACTAAAACTTAAAAATTAAAACTTCTCTGCATACATAAAATATTATTGCAAGATTACCCTAAGTGAAGTTTTAAATATATTTATTGTTACACCAAAGAAATTTATGCTATTACAGACATTATTAGCGCTATGACATATCCTGGAAATAGGAGAGTATTGTCCATAAGTGGTTCTATGAATAGGTATATGAAAAAGAATAGAATTTCTCATATTTCTAGGAGGAATGTGAAAATAAATTTGAGATAACAACTTAGGGCAATTTATATAACCATTTAATAATTTAAACAGAAAACATAAAGCAGAACAAGTCCTGCGCACTTCAAGAGTTTCTAAATGGAGAAAATCTTCCATATGCGAGTATGAAAAATCGTTACTATTAACAATGATACCTATTTTAAATGCTACTAATCTTAAAAACTTTCTCTGCACTAATTCTATTCTATTAGAATACACTTTATAATAAGGATTCCACACAGGAGAGCAATATTCTAAGTGACTTCGAACTAAAGAACAATATAATAATTTTATTGTATTAACATTAGTAAAGTTCGTTGACGATCTTTTCAAAAAGCCCAGCATCTTGAAAGCCTTATTAACAATACTGCCAATATGCAAACTAAAACTAAGCGTGGTATCAAAGATAACACCCAAATCCTTAACGCTAGTAACAGATTTTAGAGGGTTTGCACCTAAATGATAATCATACAAAACTGGATTCCTACATCTAAAAAAACGCATAACATAACACTTAGATATGTTTAAGTCAATGACATTGTTGTTGCACCATATAAGCAAACGATCGAGTACATATTGTAAATTACGTGTGTCGGACAGTGATTCAACTTTTATAAATACTTTCAAATCATCAGCAAATAGCAAAAAATGACAGTCACGAAAAATGTTAGTTATATCATTTATAAAGATATTAAAAAGAATGGGACCCAAGTGAGACCCTTGAGGTACACCAGATGTCACATCTATTTCATATGAAACATAGTTTTTAATTTTTACCATTTGCTTTCTACTCATTAAGTAACTACCAATCCATCTGAGTAAGGAACCAGTAATGCCATAGGCTTTTAACTTAGCAACCAGTATTTGCAGATTAACCCTGTCAAACGCTTTGGAGAAGTCCGTATAAACGGCATCTACCTGACAGCCTTTCTCCAAAACGTTCACTATGAAATGCTGATATAACAATAAATTAGTGCAAGTTGATCTACCCTCAGTAAATCCATGTTGTTCATCAATAATGATGTTTTTAAACATTTGTGTTAATTTATCCGCAACAATACTTTCAAAAATTTTTGGTATTAAACTAATTATTGAAATAGGTCGGTAGTTACGAATATCAGATTTGTTTCCAGATTTATAAACAGGGGTAATGTAACTTATTTTCCAACAATCAGGAAATTGTCCAGTTGATAATGAAAGGTTAAATAATGTGAAAAGTGGCCTAGCAACAATGAAAGAAGTTTGCTTTAAAAAAATTGAAGGTATCCTGTCAGTACCAGGTCCCTTATAGTAACTCAACTTATCTATTTTTTCTACAATCTCAGACAACGAGATCCTAATGTTAGAGCAATCAGTAGATTTATAAAAGTTATAATCAGGCACATGAACTTCATTAGTTGAATAAACTGCTGCAAAATTATTGGCAAATAAGTTCGCAATATCAGTCCCATTATTAGCATAATTGTCATCCAGATGCATCATACTAGGTAGACCATGATCTTTTTTATTTGAATTAACAAAATTCCAAAAAGATTTTATATTACCAGGAATTGAATTCTCAACTCTATTAATGTAATTCCTAAAACATTCATCCGCTAGATTTTTACAACGCTTACGTATTTCTGAAAATGACATGTAGTCATTAAATGAATTAGAGGCTTTATATTTCTTGTGGGCTTCTTTTTTGGCATTAATTAAATGTTTAAGTTCACTACTAAACCAACACGGAAAAGTAGATCTACATAATTTACGCAAAGGAACTAACAGATTTATAACATTATACAAGTGATTATAAAATGCATTAACAGCTTCATCTAACTCCAGACCATCTAAACATAAATCCCAATTTATATCACCTAAATACCGGCAGATGTTGCTGTAATCAGCATTCTTAAAATCGTACGCATATTCACAATAATTTAACAAAGTAGAAGTTTTTAAATTAATAATCTCTACATGCAAAGCAGGATGATATTTGTCACAATCAAGGAGACAATCAGTAGCAAGAGAAATCTCTAATTGCGGCGAGCTAGCAAAAACGAGAGTATGTTATCTGCAAGGGCACATTCCCATATTTTTATATTCCGTGAATTTTTAAATCCCACGTGCAGATTTTTTGTTGCAGTTTTGCATTCTTTCGGCACAACATCTATTAGGATTATCATGGACAACAAGAGGCTAAATAAAATGTGAGCGAATTATACATGCATTTCAGACGAAAAATTGCCATCATGCAAGCACGGCAAAGACGTATCCAAATCACAGGTAAAGGTTTTTGCGCAAAAATTGTAAAAAAGACTAGGTGCAACCAATAGTATCAGAGCAATGAGAATATTCAAGTTCACGTATAATAATAATTGAACAGCTTTATACAGTTTTACGTGACAATGGTTATAAATGTTCATCTCCATTTCTTAGATGGAGCTGTACTAAAGCAAATATATTGTCAAGAAGCGACGATAATCTCAATTACGCGGGCTTAAATTCTATCGCCTCTTGCAGTTTAGAATTTTACGGCCCATGGCAGCCTACTTAATTTGCCAGTGTCAACCTAAGGGTTTGTGGGGGTTAGGGTGGCGGAACTGTTGATTGCGGAGTAAATCGGGCTTTATGCCCGCGATAAAGGCGTCGGGCCATAAAAAACAAAGTAGAATTAGGACTGGAGTTACTGTTTTATTCTTTATGTCCCACTAAATCGCATTTTTATATTCGCGGCACTAAACGTTTGTTCTTTTCAGCGAAGATTGATGGCACAGCTGGAAAAGCGACTTTGACAAGTCGATTTTAGTCTGAAACAGAACCTCACTACCGGATGGGGTGTAATGCAGTCCCGTCCGGGAAATTGTCTTTCCGGTTCTGTGCAGTTATAGCTACCCTAGTGAAGATTTTTTTAGATATTTGTTTGATTATGCATCTTGCACCAACAGTATCATTTATGAATGAAGGCACTGCTAAAGTAAAAAACATAGCTGCAGCCCATCTATGTAACAGTAAAGATAATATACAGAGTTGTTCTGGGTTTTCCCTATATAATATCTTCTGATCAGTGTGACCATCTACAAAAATCGGGGGAAGAATTTGACACCTTATAACAGACATATTAAGCGTTTTATTTTGTACTGCTTCGAATTGTTTTTATACAAAATAATTACGCATATTCTTTCTACGATTATATTTTACATAGATTTAGGCAATTTTTATTATGCTAAATCTCGAATCAATAATATAATAAAATTTAGGCTAATTAAAAGACGCTATCTACGCGGTATGATTACTAAAGTTATTCAATATTACTGTTCAAATCGAATTTAGTGTACGAACTGTTCTAACTAGTACAATCGGACCTCTTCTAGCATTTGCGACTTTTGCTTTGTTGAATATTCGAGAATTGATGTCTAGAATTAACTTAGCACTTTTAATGTTAATATTCCTGTTGTGCCTATATGGTCCGCTCGAGATATTTTCTTTTCTTCTTATCTAGTATTTGTACCAAACCTTCCTCTATTTGCCACCAGGGAACGCGATATATTCCATTGGAAAAAGATATGGAACCCTGGAAGACCCAAATAAAGGTAAAAAAGACAGTAACGAGAGACGAAATTGCAAAACACAAATACAGGTTGAGCAACCAAAGCAACAATATTTAATTTTAACATTTTAACAAGAAATTGTGTCGACTATAAAGCTCCTTTGCGGCATTATATTATTAAAGGTGTTTTTGAGAATGTCGGAATTGGAAAGTTTCTTCTTTCTTGTCTTAGTATAGGCTGAGAGCCTAACCCTTTGAATGTTAGGAAAAAAATATTCTTTACAGGGGTCACGACCACCAAAAGTGTTAGTATGGTAAGAGCGTAAGATGAAACCATTGTGCGGGAGTGAGGTTTGAATTCTCTCTCTGCCGCCTCTACACTCAAACGGTAATTAACGCCTGCCCGCTGTTATGGAGACATTTTATATTATGATGTTTTTCGGACTTTTTCTACTGTCTAGGGTGTAAATCACACAACGTTTCGGTAGTTTCGATCTACTCCCGTCTTCAGGTGTTCCTGTTTCTATGTAAATTTGTGCCTCCCCCGGGGTTTGAACCCTGGACCGCTGATCGCTGTGATTACTAGTCTGCCACTCTAACCATTAGGCCACCAGGCCCATAATAGACCACTGCCAAAAAATGACATTCAGAGAACAACATTTTATATTGTTTAACCTTCAACGGACGGACCTCATAAAATTACGAAACAGACGAACCGGGGCCAATTGTACCCCATGATAAAATGTCATGACGTATCAGTTTTAAGGACAATGAATAACAAATTTATCAGTTCTTATTTTTATTTGTACTAATAGAAATACCCAGACTTTTACCCTAATAAACTATTAACTAAAAATCTTTTTTAAAACCTTACTCAGTTTGAATTTTTGCACTGATTGCAAGTAGTTTCAAGAACAGAATGTTCTAAGCACACAAAATGTTTACATTTCGTACACTTATTCTTACGTTTTCTAGCTTTCTTCGTTTGGCAAATGCAGCAACGTCCTCTTCCGTCACTTGTATTGTCAGCTGTTTCTTGTAAAATTTTCAATAGCTCAGGAAAAAAACATTAATCGTGCATCTCATCATGTCAGGACTGAAAAATAGAAGAAAAGCATCTTGCATACTGGAACTACCTGGACTACAAGTTGTAAGTCCGATTACAGTTTTTCGAATATTTTGGTAATTTAGCTCGTGTGTTTATTGGTATCTTAGACTATTCGGTTCCATCTTTTGATACACATTTTGGAAAACTTAGAACGTAACTGCTGGATTCAGCAACGGCTTCAAATTTGGCTTACGTCTCCTGATCAGCAACAATTACGTCTTCCTCTTTATTTTCTTCTGACACGACATTTTATTCTTCTACATCACTTGCGGCCACTTAACATCATAATTATTTTCAACATTGGGATCATCATTCTCAAGAAAATACAACAGTTCTTCATCTGTAAGGCGGTTACTATATTGAATCGTGCCACTGTACTCATCTTCAACCGCACAATATGAGAAACTGACAGAAACTAAGTGAATTTTGCACGTGCAGGTGCATATTCATAGTATGTGGGATCCCAGACTCATGTAAAATGTCTGAAGTATGCTTAGAAACACAAAGAACGGATAACTACAGACAATACTCGCGGATTGCCTTACTTGAATAGAAATACTTAAGACAATTTTAATACTCTGTAAAGGTTGGCCGGCGTCTAAACAGATCCCAGACTAAAAAAACTGAAACAAAAATATCATATCCGAAATAATATACTGCTCCACAAATGAACTGGACCATTTGCATATATTGGTGCAATTTTTAAAAATATTTTCCAAAAGGGCAGTCATGGCATTTTTAGTAACCTTTCATGATTGTGTCACTATAAAAAGCATTTCTTTTCATAATTTGGTTTAAAGAAAACTAAGTCCATTAATAAAATATTATCGTCTTAAAATTTGGAATTTTGCCCAAATGTTGATAGCACATTGCATACAAAGTATGCCAAATCGTTGCCAAACATTTTTAAACGTTCCGAAGAGACTCAAAGAATGATTAATAAACCCTTTTTTGTGATTCCTTTTATTTTTCGGAAATACAGTTTTTTATAATTTTTAAATTTTTTGAATATGATTTTGTTAGTTCTTCAGTTGATATTTGAGGATAGTACAATTAAATATGCTTAATATGAGTATACTATAAAACAAAAGCTTTTATGTATATAATTTATGACGTAATGTAATAAATACAATTTTTATGGGTGGTCCAGTTCATTTGTGGAGCAGTATATAATAAACAAGTAGAGGAAATCCTAAAGAAAAGATAGACGACAGCCCAGTATTCTGAATTTAAGTTTAAGAAAGTTATTCAATAAAATAATGGTCTGGGGTCCACTTGCACCCCGGCCAGTCCGTTGAAGGTTCATTTTAACAGAGATTTTATACCAAGTTTTCCAGTGTAGGTGCTATCTAAATTTATGAGAGATGTTATAGTTTGTGTATAGGTATGTCGCTCTTAAAAAATTGTAATCTAAAATAATGATGAGTTTCTTGGTGCTATTCTGTAGCTGTAGAAATATGCATTTTTTTAATATGTAATTTCAAAACTTCTTAGTTTAGCTTCCTGCTGATTGTCTGGATTATTGGAAAAGTAAACGGCAACAGGGTGTTTCCAATGTACATCTGCTTTGCTGTAAAATATTTGATTCTTCGAGTACTTACGGTAATAGTAGTCATAGTAATAGTACTTTGCTGGTCGTTTGATTTATTGTGAAAACTGGCAAACATGAAAAAGTCGACAAAATTATTGTTATTATTATTATTATTTATTTTTAGTCTTTCCAGAAGCAGATGATTTAGCAAGCTTGGACAGATAACTACTAAAATTCCATATTGAAGGGTCATCCTAAAAGAAAAAGAAGAGTTCATTCAGCACTGCTTTTTTTGAAAAAAAATCTAGTATTGAGATTCATCTTCTACGACTGGCAAATAATGATTTAAATTATTTTATTTTATATACAAAAATTGTTCGATAGAAACAAGTTTAGAAGCTGTAGCATAATTTATACTACCTCAATTTTAAAAAAAATATCCGTTAACATTAAGGTATGAGTCCCACCGTTGTACTAATCTGCAGATTCTCTGCTGGTAAAATTCTTACTGCTATTGACGAAGCTATTCTCTAATGGTCTCTGCATTTCAGCGTCCGAAGTGAATCGCTGATCTTTTAGTGACTGTTTCGATCGACAAAAGGCATGGAATTTGTAATGAATAATGAAATGAACGCTTCCTATATTGATGCTCATCCTTTCTTCAATGCGTCTATTTGCACGTAAAGCAATTTCCAAACGCCTTACACTTTCATCTTAAATTGCAACTCGAACATGCCCTGGACGAGTCAAGTCTCTAGTCGATTCTCTTCCTTGTCCAAATTTTCTGCACCATTAAACTGCTGCCATGTGAGAACAACTACAGTCACCATCGACAATTTTCGTTCCCTCAAGGATTTCTAGGGGTCGAGGTCCTTCGGCGGCTAAAAATTGAATAACAGTGCTGATATTATGGGATGCGGAAAGCACGTTCCCCACATTTCGTTCCCCACATTTCGTACCCCACATTTCGTTTCCGGGATATTTCGTCTCCCCACATCTCGTACCCGGAAACTTCGTTCCCGACCGAGCTCAATTTGTCCCCTAGATTACAGAGCGTTGAAAAACGAGTGTAGCGATCGAAATACAGTTAAAAAATGAAAGATATTTTAATTAATGTATTTATTATAGTAAACATAAGAACAAAATAAATTGTATTTATTAAAAATGATATTTTGTATAGGCCATAATTTTTCATTGTGGACAACTTTTATTAGTAATATTTTGCCGTATCATGAACAAAAAGGGTAGTTTACCTGAAAAGAAAATAGTTTTGCTTAACACTGTCAAGGCCGACTTGTTTTTGAAAAACTGATATTTTTTTTAAATTCTCTATAAACCAAGCAGGAATTATAATTCCTATAACATTTGTATTTAAAACTAAAAATAACATTTAATTCCCTCTTGTAAACTCAAGCCAGGGTCATACTGTATATAGTTCTTCTAAGTTTATTATAATAAATAAATAAATTAAAATATCATTTTTCTAACTGCATTCCGATCGCTGCACTCCTTTTGCAACACCTTGTAATCTAGAGGACAAATTGAGCTCGGTCGGGAAAGAAGTTTCTGGGTACGAGATGTGGGGAGACGAAATATCCCTGGAACGAAATGTGGGGTACGATATGTGGGGAACGAACTTTCCGCAAACCGCATATTATTTGGACGATTTTTCTATGGTAAACGCCATTTCCAAGCTCTATAAAAATGTACACAAAGAAGCAATCGCAAAGAAATTTGACAGACACCTCACTAATACGTCAATAAACAATTTCTTTGTTTTCTTGTAGAGAAAATATGTCTACTTCTTCTGTTCCATTTGTTAAGTGGTCTGTTCAAATGCAACCTTTAACAGCTCTGAGAAATTTCATCTCGACTGTTTGAATATTTGGTAACTGTTTTTCTAGTTATCATCTACGTTTCATATCCGTGCAATAAAGACAGGATTATCATCGTCCTGCAAAATTTGAGCTACGTTCCACGTCTAGTGACAAACTGTTCTTCTTGTGCCACATATAGTGTATTATTAGCTTATTTTTTTAAATATTTGTCATCTATCTTCATGAAAATACATTAGTAACATCTTCATATTTTAGATTCAGATTGTCAACACTTGGTACTTTAAGATTATTGAGTGCTATAAGTGCTTCATCTAACTTCTAAATTGTGACTTCATCCACATTCTCCATTCGTTTCTCCGGTTCCTGCAGTACTTTAAAATTGCACCATACTTCTTTGTAGTGTTGAGTATCTAGTTTCTTAGTATGTCAAGTAAATTTTACGTTCTAAATTGTTGATTTCTACTGTATCATTAACCAGTATTGACACACCAGCTGGTGATCGCTCTTGATATGATAGACTCTTGTCCTATATCTTGACTTCCTAGAAGTTCGTTTTGTTTCTCTCAAAAGCATTATCTCTATTTGTAAGTTTTTCATGCCACTTGTTATTTCTACTTCTTTTGTTGTTAAAGTTCAAACATTCCAGGTCGCAATTTCCAAGACAGAGTTTATCCCTTGGCATTTATCATTATTTGTAATCGTATAATCTTTTGCAAAAGTCAACTGCCGTACCCTATAGTTGACCTTTTAGTATAGATTATACTATTACGAATATGGTATCTCTGATTTTTTTTCTGCGCTAAAAGTTTCGACAACTTGCAGGTTGCATTTAGTCAGAACTATATTCCTAAAAATAGGAGCTCCGCCGCTGTTTATTTGATAAAAAATACCTTTGGTGGAAGCAATACCCCTAAAACTAGGAAAACGTACATTTTAAACAAATATTACAAAAAGCAGTGTTTGCTATCATTATTCCTTTCAAATGCATTTAATGCATGTAGTGCATTCAATGAAGGCGTTACTGTTCTATTAACTGCTAGTGTTTATTGAGGTTTATAAGCATGTTAGATATCTCCCTGAGTTATGAACTTCCATCCAGTTGATTTATTGGATGTGAACGAAGAAATGTTGGCAGAATAAATAAATCTACCGTGTTTTGTCATAAATCAACCAAAGCATGTAACATAACACTCCGTAAGAGACACCCAGAGCTGAACTTAACCCTTTTAAATTATGTATTCGCGATGGCTACCGTATATACCATTTACGTGTAACTTGTAAGATTGTAGCATTTCAAAGCCCTGAGAAACGATATGGCGCACTAGCTTGAAAAGTTTAAATATAAAAGCGGCGGAAATAAAATATTAGCAGGCGATGTGCTATTTCAATAAGGAATGTATATTCAGAATTTCAGCAGTTTATGTGCTTTATGGAAATAAAGAATAAAAGAAGATAAACCCTAAAAAAAGTTTGGTATCAGAATTGCACTGTTAAGAGTAGCACCAATTTCAGCATCACGTATATTATTAATTTTGTTAATAATAGTTATTTATGGTACAAGTGTGTTATAAGGGAAATAAGTCACGAGAAAAAACGGGTAAGCCACGAGCACTTTGTGCGAGTGGCTTTGTTTTTAAAAGTGACTTATGACCGATAACACACGAGTTCCATACATAATTTTATCCAACACTTTCAGAATTTCGTTAAAACGCATCCTTTTTCTGATGACAGTTGTGACATTTTTATTTGACAAATTATTAAAAGTAGCTCAATTTATGGGAAGGCTTTGACGCGATCACCATGGCACATAAAAGTTTTGTTTACATTGAAACAATAATCGTGTTTGGTTTCACAAAAGTGTCAACACATGAAAACGACGCCGAATACCTAATGGAAGAAAAAGTGTTTGTTCCTGCTGAAATTCAAAATGATGCTAAACTAGCAATATCAAAAATAATACCCAAGAAATCGAAGGATATTTATGAAAAGGAATTCGGGCTATTCAAGTCCTGGAGAGAAGAGAAAGGAGTTAGTGGTATAACCGAAGAAATATTGTTGGCGTATTTTGTTGAAATTGGAAAGAAAAATGTAGGTTCGTCAATGTGGACAAAATACTCGATGTTGAAAGCAACGTTAAAATTTCATAAAAATGTCGACATATCGAAATATGGTAGGCTTATATCTTTCTTGAAAAGTGAGTCAAGAGCACATAAACCAAAGAAAGCCAAGATTTTGGAAAAGGAACATATTGAGCAGTTTCTAAGAAGTGCTCCGGACAGTGAATATCTGATGGAGAAGGTGAGATAGTGCCTATTTGATTTCCGTAAATCCTATTTAAATATATGTTTATAGGTTGCACTAATAATGGGTATTGCGGGGGCATGCCGTTGTAATGAGCTGACAAATTTGAGTGTTGAGCACATCGAAGACAAGGGATCATATCTCTATATTTCCATTCCTGATACAAAAACCAACAAACCTCGAAGTTTCACTGTCATAAACGAGGGATATCCTGTCAGTCCTATTGATCTCTATAGAAACTATGTTTCATTACGACCTGCCAAGGTACCACACCGTAGATTTTTTTTGAATTACAAACATCAAAAATGCACGATCCAACCAGTTGGAATAAACACATTGTCTAAGGTGCCATTCCGAATCGCATCTTACTTGAAACTACCACATGCAGAGGCTTACACTGGTCACAGTTTGAGACGGTCTTCTGCTACACTGTTGGTTAATGGTGGAGGCAACATAACAGCGCTTAAACGCCACGGTGGATGGAAATCGTCTACTGTGGCAGAGGGGTACATTGAAGAATCGTTGGGAGAAAAAATTAACACAGCAAGAAAAATTCAAGGAGGTTCTGAGTTCACCACCGCCACTGTTCCAAGTATTGTAGTGAATAGCGCAGAATCACGTAATGAAATTTCCAATAATAATGTAAATTGTCAAATGACTAGAAGTAACAACTATGCAATTGACATTAATATAAATATTAATATTAATAAGTGATGTTCTAAAATGTATTATATTGAGTATGTAATATTGCGTTATGGATGTAATATGTTCTGTAATGTGTTCTGAATAAAATGTTAATTTTCAATAGTTTTTTTTTATCGAGAGTGACTTATGGTTTATAACACACTAGTGCCTTATGGTTTATAACTCACTAGTGACATATAGGTCACTTTAAATTCCTAAAATCACCATAGTTATGGGCTTAATAACTTGTTACGGTATTAAAAGGACTTTACGACACCCACCCAAGGTGAGCATCGCACCACGGAATCAGTCCTGAAAACCTGACACACTTGCCCTGAAATCGGTTCGAAATAGGCTAATAGGCCACGGCTGGAACGCTCAGGGAGTCGGGCGTGAGTCACACGATACGTTCTGGGCAAGCGCGTTGTGGCATAATATATACAGGGTATGTCGAAATTATGAGGGCGCCACCAAGCCTGTCTTAACCCGGCTAACCGGGCCTGGACGGTTAGACGGGAGCGAAGCATGCAAAAATACTCCGCCAATAAGATTACTCAAGAGTTGCAAGGTCAAATAACAATTTCGGGATTGCCTTAAGCAAGGATTGTGATTAGGTGTCAATCCGACCACGACTACGCAGCTGTCTCACTCACCTGCACGCTCACAGCTTCCTCGTTCCGTCGTACAATAATCCGTACAATAAAGGGGCGTCTATCTGTAACAGAACATGCACAAGCCGAAACAAACAATAGTTCCCTTAACTAACCAATCATATATTTCACTTCGGGTTACAATGGGGTAGCAGAATGCGTCGCCCTGTATCTAACCTTAATCTATAATTAAGGGCACCAGCTGGCACGCGCGCTCTAAACTTAACGACAGATGTTGAACATTAATGAACAGCAATAATAGGTAACGAGTAGGTACAAAGATACACGTTGCCTTATGCAAGGGCAGCGACGATTTACATTAGCCTTCACGGCATGAACAGTCTGCAAGTCTGAATGAATACACTAGCGTAGTAATGAGTAGGTACAAAGATACACGTTGCCTTATGCAAGGGCAGCGACGATTTACATTAGCCTTCACGGCATGAACAGTCTGCAAGTCTGAATGAATACACTAGCGTAGTAATGAGTAGTAATGAGTAACACTCGCGTTCACAGCGGTAATCAGGTTAAAGGCACATACCTTAATGCGTAGGCGGCGAGGGAGCCTGGTACAGTTGAGTTGCGACGAGCTGCAATCGTAGGTGGCAGGTACCTTCGGTGTTACAACGGCGAAAGGGGGTGAATGCATAACCGCCTCAATGGCGACGGGAGACGCGTCAGGACGCGTACAACGGGACGACGAAAAGAATGGGGGCCTCACTCGTTCTGCTGAACCAAATCCTCGTAGGTCGAGATGAAGGGGGCACGACCCCTCACTAACAGTAGCAGGAACTGGGCTCCAAAAACACCCACGTTACGCCGAAGACCACTCGACAAATTCCGACTCACAACCACCACACAAGCGCTCTCTGCAATGGGCTCCGGACGACTGCCTTTAAGGCGAAAACGTTTGTAACAAAATTGCTGAAGCAGCACTTGACGGGAAAAAGACTGACGCCCCCGCCATAATGGCGGGAGCGCCGCACGAAGCACACACTATCCGACCACTTGCTTGATCCACGGCTCTCGGCTGAATCCCCAAGGGAAGCGTTGGCAAAAGGTCACCTTGGCCGTGTCCCCCACGTGACTAAACCACAGCGAATCGCAAGGCGATGAAATGAAACAAGCCAATGCGGGCCACGCTGGTATCACGCCACCACCGCGTGCTATTCGGAATTCGAAAAAAACGCCATCAGAGGAGAGCTCCAACCGACGGAAAATACTGCTTTTGGGGCTAAATATGTGCGAAATCGTGATTCTGGAATTAGGCGATGGAGCCAAATAAAGAACTAAAAGGGCTTAGCATACGGGCACGCTGCTCTAAAGCCTAGGCGGCTATTTAAAATACCAAAATGACCTAACTAACGGCGTGAAATGCAATTAAGCATCTGAAATAGCAAAATGACTTAACACTCCCCTTACTTGAAAGAGAGTTCCCCGAAATCTCTTATAAAACAACGAGGCATTTTGCGACCACGTAACGAGAACTCAAACGAAAACGCAACAACGAAAAACAAACGAAACAAAACAAAAAAAAAACATTCGATACGATAGAGTGCACCCCCAAAGGGATTACGCACACTGGCCACCAGATAGGGTGCAAAGGTGGGAAGAGAGAAGAGGAAGAAGAAAGACTGGATACGCCAGTAGAAAATACGTAAATTTGTGTCAAAATCGGGTACAAACAAGTCTTACACCTGTGGACACTTCCGACCAACCGTTCCAAAAGAACACAGGGAGAGGGGGGGCATAGAAATGGAAGTCCAAAGTCCCACCCAAGGGTTACCTGAAGAGGGCACGCTGCGCGTCACGAGATCGGCGCATTGTGTGAATCCGACAACTGGTATGAGTACCCAAGAGAAGAGGATGAACCACCAAAAAAAAGGGAAATGGTTGTGACAGAAACTGTCAAAAATAGTCATAATCAGTAATAGGAAAAACTCAGTCCACCGAAACCCTCAATCAATGCCGATGCCGGAGCCAAGTCGACTATTAAACCGCAAAACGCGAGCTCGAAAATGACTCCAACACCGAACACCAAAAGAAAATCACGAAGAACCAAGTCTCCAAGGGTGTAGGCGTTCGATGACGCATGCCCAATAAATCCTTTTCAGAACTCCATGCGGCCCAAAGGGACTACCTTACGACGACAGGGTCCGCACGAAACAAAATGACCAGAAACACGCTCTCTTTATGTAATCCCACATAGGTGGTTGAAAATGGCGACGGCCAACGGTACGGTAAAAGAGCGCTAGGCCACGAAAACAACAGGGCATCACAACAAAAAAAAAGTCAAAAATCTTTAAATACTTAAATACTTGAATACCAACGGAACCTCGCGCGGACAGCATGCGCATTACCGCCACACAAAGCTCAGAAGCTTCAACGAAACTGTTCACAAAGAACACGATACTTGACAACATGACGTCATCAGACAAAAAGGGTACGGTAAATGACAACAAAACGTCAACAAGTACGAAACATTCCGACCAGCGGTAACGATTCGCTAAATGCTAACGGTAAGTGTACAAAACACTGCGATAACTGTTAGGGGTGTCCACGAAGAAGTCGGTAAACAAAGTTGGGCGGTACATGATAATAATGAGAATGAAATAAAAGTCCAACGAAAATAACTACGTCAAACCAACTAAGAAGATGGCCTGAGGGACGTAATAACCGCACGAGCGAATCTCCCCAAGCACACCAACAGCACACCATAACTTATCAACAAACCAAGACACGGTAATGAAGGTGAAAATGAATTCCAACCTGTTTACCAAAAAATCAACTCGGTACAACACCAAACGATAGAGAAAAAAAAATTGTCAAAATCGGTAATCATCAACGTCAAAATCGATAAACCTCGCTAACGTGAACGTCAAAATCGATAAACGTCAGTTCGGTACAACAAAAGTGTCAACTTAGCCCAAGGCTAAACAATGTAAACGACAGGGAATCGAAACTCCCACTAAGCCTTCGAAAAGACTTAAAAAAACAAGGTCGGTACCTTTACTCAACAACATCTGGTACTAAATCCGACTAATACGGGATAAAATCTGCAACAAGTGCAACGAAACATCTCGGTAGTATGAACTGGCTAAGAAAAACAAGAAACGACGGTAAAAATGACGGAAAAGATACTCAAAATATGAAAAGACATGGAAAAACACAAAAAGAAAACTCAAAAAGGCGATAAACAACAAGAAAACACAAAACTACAAATAGAAAATAAGAAAAGACAAGAAAAAACATATAGAAAACAAGAAAAGAAACGTAAAGACAAATGACAACTAAGAAAAAACATATACACGGTCAAGAAAACTAATGAAAATAAACTAAGAACAGGAAAAGACAAGAAAAGACATATAGAAAACAGAAGAAAACAGGAAAACACAAATAGAGAACAAGAAAAGAAGCTCGGTAAAATATTCTACTAAGAAAAAAAACGGTTTACCAGTCCATACCACTTCGAAATGACGAAAAAAAACATTTGTGACAACAATATAAATGATAACAGACAACAATGAACATCAACGTCCCACGTTGTCGCGCCAAAATTAAGACACACAGCGCAAAAAAAAGAAAACCCCAAAATGAGGTCGAGCGTTGTCGTGCACCAATAGGCTCCAAACGTTGGAATAGCCAAAATCAAGGCACAACGGGTGGCTTGACGACAGAACCAAACAGACACAACCCCACGTTAGGGAACCAAAATTAAGACGTACAACGAAGGGGCTTGACGAGAAGACGAATATCGGAAAAGAACAGGCCCACACGTTGGGAAGCCAAAATTAAGACGTACAACGAGTGGGCTTAACGAGAAAAAGGCCAACAAATGCCCCACATGCGGGCGCCAAAATTAGCCTGTTACGGTATTAAAAGGACTTTACGACACCCACCCAAGGTGAGCATCGCACCACGGAATCAGTCCTGAAAACCTGACACACTTGCCCTGAAATCGGTTCGAAATAGGCTAATAGGCCACGGCTGGAACGCTCAGGGAGTCGGGCGTGAGTCACACGATACGTTCTGGGCAAGCGCGTTGTGGCATAATATATACAGGGTATGTCGAAATTATGAGGGCGCCACCAAGCCTGTCTTAACCCGGCTAACCGGGCCTGGACGGTTAGACGGGAGCGAAGCATGCAAAAATACTCCGCCAATAAGATTACTCAAGAGTTGCAAGGTCAAATAACAATTTCGGGATTGCCTTAAGCAAGGATTGTGATTAGGTGTCAATCCGACCACGACTACGCAGCTGTCTCACTCACCTGCACGCTCACAGCTTCCTCGTTCCGTCGTACAATAATCCGTACAATAAAGGGGCGTCTATCTGTAACAGAACATGCACAAGCCGAAACAAACAATAGTTCCCTTAACTAACCAATCATATATTTCACTTCGGGTTACAATGGGGTAGCAGAATGCGTCGCCCTGTATCTAACCTTAATCTATAATTAAGGGCACCAGCTGGCACGCGCGCTCTAAACTTAACGACAGATGTTGAACATTAATGAACAGCAATAATAGGTAGTAACGAGTAGGTACAAAGATACACGTTGCCTTATGCAAGGGCAGCGACGATTTACATTAGCCTTCACGGCATGAACAGTCTGCAAGTCTGAATGAATACACTAGCGTAGTAATGAGTAGGTACAAAGATACACGTTGCCTTATGCAAGGGCAGCGACGATTTACATTAGCCTTCACGGCATGAACAGTCTGCAAGTCTGAATGAATACACTAGCGTAGTAATGAGTAGTAATGAGTAACACTCGCGTTCACAGCGGTAATCAGGTTAAAGGCACATACCTTAATGCGTAGGCGGCGAGGGAGCCTGGTACAGTTGAGTTGCGACGAGCTGCAATCGTAGGTGGCAGGTACCTTCGGTGTTACAACGGCGAAAGGGGGTGAATGCATAACCGCCTCAATGGCGACGGGAGACGCGTCAGGACGCGTACAACGGGACGACGAAAAGAATGGGGGCCTCACTCGTTCTGCTGAACCAAATCCTCGTAGGTCGAGATGAAGGGGGCACGACCCCTCACTAACAGTAGCAGGAACTGGGCTCCAAAAACACCCACGTTACGCCGAAGACCACTCGACAAATTCCGACTCACAACCACCACACAAGCGCTCTCTGCAATGGGCTCCGGACGACTGCCTTTAAGGCGAAAACGTTTGTAACAAAATTGCTGAAGCAGCACTTGACGGGAAAAAGACTGACGCCCCCGCCATAATGGCGGGAGCGCCGCACGAAGCACACACTATCCGACCACTTGCTTGATCCACGGCTCTCGGCTGAATCCCCAAGGGAAGCGTTGGCAAAAGGTCACCTTGGCCGCGTCCCCCACGTGACTAAACCACAGCGAATCGCAAGGCGATGAAATGAAACAAGCCAATGCGGGCCACGCTGGTATCACGCCACCACCGCGTGCTATTCGGAATTCGAAAAAAACGCCATCAGAGGAGAGCTCCAACCGACGGAAAATACTGCTTTTGGGGCTAAATATGTGCGAAATCGTGATTCTGGAATTAGGCGATGGAGCCAAATAAAGAACTAAAAGGGCTTAGCATACGGGCACGCTGCTCTAAAGCCTAGGCGGCTATTTAAAATACCAAAATGACCTAACTAACGGCGTGAAATGCAATTAAGCATCTGAAATAGCAAAATGACTTAACACTCCCCTTACTTGAAAGAGAGTTCCCCAAAATCTCTTATAAAACAACGAGGCATTTTGCGACCACGTAACGAGAACTCAAACGAAAACGCAACAACGAAAAACGAACGAAACAAAACAAAAAAAAAACATTCGATACGATAGAGTGCACCCCCAAAGGGATTACGCACACTGGCCACCAGATAGGGTGCAAAGGTGGGAAGAGAGAAGAGGAAGAAGAAAGACTGGATACGCCAGTAGAAAATACGTAAATTTGTGTCAAAATCGGGTACAAACAAGTCTTACACCTGTGGACACTTCCGACCAACCGTTCCAAAAGAACACAGGGAGAGGGGGGGGCATAGAAATGGAAGTCCAAAGTCCCACCCAAGGGTTACCTGAAGAGGGCACGCTGCGAGAGAAGAGGATGAACCACCAAAAAAAAGGGAAATGGTTGTGACAGAAACTGTCAAAAATAGTCATAATCAGTAATAAGAAAAACTCAGTCCACCGAAACCCTCAATCAATGCCGATGCCGGAGCCAAGTCGACTATTAAACCGCAAAACGCGAGCTCGAAAATGACTCCAACACCGAACACCAAAAGAAAATCACGAAGAACCAAGTCTCCAAGGGTGTAGGCGTTCGATGACGCATGCCCAATAAATCCTTTTCAGAACTCCATGCGGCCCAAAGGGACTACCTTACGACGACAGGGTCCGCACGAAACAAAATGACCAGAAACACGCTCTCTTTATGTAATCCCACATAGGTGGTTGAAAATGGCGACGGCCAACGGTACGGTAAAAGAGCGCTAGGCCACGAAAACAACAGGGCATCACAACAAAAAAAAAGTCAAAAATCTTTAAATACTTAAATACTTGAATACCAACGGAACCTCGCGCGGACAGCATGCGCATTACCGCCACACAAAGCTCAGAAGCTTCAACGAAACTGTTCACAAAGAACACGATACTTGACAACATGACGTCATCAGACAAAAAGGGTACGGTAAATGACAACAAAACGTCAACAAGTACGAAACATTCCGACCAGCGGTAACGATTCGCTAAATGCTAACGGTAAGTGTACAAAACACTGCGATAACTGTTAGGGGTGTCCACGAAGAAGTCGGTAAACAAAGTTGGGCGGTACATGATAATAATGAGAATGAAATAAAAGTCCAACGAAAATAACTACGTCAAACCAACTAAGAAGATGGCCTGAGGGACGTAATAACCGCACGAGCGAATCTCCCCAAGCACACCAACAGCACACCATAACTTATCAACAAACCAAGACACGGTAATGAAGGTGAAAATGAATTCCAACCTGTTTACCAAAAAATCAACTCGGTACAACACCAAACGATAGAGAAAAAAAAATTGTCAAAATCGGTAATCATCAACGTCAAAATCGATAAACCTCGCTAACGTGAACGTCAAAATCGATAAACGTCAGTTCGGTACAACAAAAGTGTCAACTTAGCCCAAGGCTAAACAATGTAAACGACAGGGAATCGAAACTCCCACTAAGCCTTCGAAAAGACTTAAAAAAACAAGGTCGGTACCTTTACTCAACAACATCTGGTACTAAATCCGACTAATACGGGATAAAATCTGCAACAAGTGCAACGAAACATCTCGGTAGTATGAACTGGCTAAGAAAAACAAGAAACGACGGTAAAAATGACGGAAAAGATACTCAAAATATGAAAAGACATGGAAAAACACAAAAAGAAAACTCAAAAAGGCGATAAACAACAAGAAAACACAAAACTACAAATAGAAAATAAGAAAAGACAAGAAAAAACATATAGAAAACAAGAAAAGAAACGTAAAGACAAATGACAACTAAGAAAAAACATATACACGGTCAAGAAAACTAATGAAAATAAACTAAGAACAGGAAAAGACAAGAAAAGACATATAGAAAACAGAAGAAAACAGGAAAACACAAATAGAGAACAAGAAAAGAAGCTCGGTAAAATATTCTACTAAGAAAAAAAACGGTTTACCAGTCCATACCACTTCGAAATGACGAAAAAAAACATTTGTGACAACAATATAAATGATAACAGACAACAATGAACATCAACGTCCCACGTTGTCGCGCCAAAATTAAGACACACAGCGCAAAAAAAAGAAAACCCCAAAATGAGGTCGAGCGTTGTCGTGCACCAATAGGCTCCAAACGTTGGAATAGCCAAAATCAAGGCACAACGGGTGGCTTGACGACAGAACCAAACAGACACAACCCCACGTTAGGGAACCAAAATTAAGACGTACAACGAAGGGGCTTGACGAGAAGACGAATATCGGAAAAGAACAGGCCCACACGTTGGGAAGCCAAAATTAAGACGTACAACGAGTGGGCTTAACGAGAAAAAGGCCAACAAATGCCCCACATGCGGGCGCCAAAATTAGCCTGTTACGGTATTAAAAGGACTTTACGACACCCACCCAAGGTGAGCATCGCACCACGGAATCAGTCCTGAAAACCTGACACACTTGCCCTGAAATCGGTTCGAAATAGGCTAATAGGCCACGGCTGGAACGCTCAGGGAGTCGGGCGTGAGTCACACGATACGTTCTGGGCAAGCGCGTTGTGGCATAATATATACAGGGTATGTCGAAATTATGAGGGCGCCACCAAGCCTGTCTTAACCCGGCTAACCGGGCCTGGACGGTTAGACGGGAGCGAAGCATGCAAAAATACTCCGCCAATAAGATTACTCAAGAGTTGCAAGGTCAAATAACAATTTCGGGATTGCCTTAAGCAAGGATTGTGATTAGGTGTCAATCCGACCACGACTACGCAGCTGTCTCACTCACCTGCACGCTCACAGCTTCCTCGTTCCGTCGTACAATAATCCGTACAATAAAGGGGCGTCTATCTGTAACAGAACATGCACAAGCCGAAACAAACAATAGTTCCCTTAACTAACCAATCATATATTTCACTTCGGGTTACAATGGGGTAGCAGAATGCGTCGCCCTGTATCTAACCTTAATCTATAATTAAGGGCACCAGCTGGCACGCGCGCTCTAAACTTAACGACAGATGTTGAACATTAATGAACAGCAATAATAGGTAGTAACGAGTAGGTACAAAGATACACGTTGCCTTATGCAAGGGCAGCGACGATTTACATTAGCCTTCACGGCATGAACAGTCTGCAAGTCTGAATGAATACACTAGCGTAGTAATGAGTAGGTACAAAGATACACGTTGCCTTATGCAAGGGCAGCGACGATTTACATTAGCCTTCACGGCATGAACAGTCTGCAAGTCTGAATGAATACACTAGCGTAGTAATGAGTAGTAATGAGTAACACTCGCGTTCACAGCGGTAATCAGGTTAAAGGCACATACCTTAATGCGTAGGCGGCGAGGGAGCCTGGTACAGTTGAGTTGCGACGAGCTGCAATCGTAGGTGGCAGGTACCTTCGGTGTTACAACGGCGAAAGGGGGTGAATGCATAACCGCCTCAATGGCGACGGGAGACGCGTCAGGACGCGTACAACGGGACGACGAAAAGAATGGGGGCCTCACTCGTTCTGCTGAACCAAATCCTCGTAGGTCGAGATGAAGGGGGCACGACCCCTCACTAACAGTAGCAGGAACTGGGCTCCAAAAACACCCACGTTACGCCGAAGACCACTCGACAAATTCCGACTCACAACCACCACACAAGCGCTCTCTGCAATGGGCTCCGGACGACTGCCTTTAAGGCGAAAACGTTTGTAACAAAATTGCTGAAGCAGCACTTGACGGGAAAAAGACTGACGCCCCCGCCATAATGGCGGGAGCGCCGCACGAAGCACACACTATCCGACCACTTGCTTGATCCACGGCTCTCGGCTGAATCCCCAAGGGAAGCGTTGGCAAAAGGTCACCTTGGCCGCGTCCCCCACGTGACTAAACCACAGCGAATCGCAAGGCGATGAAATGAAACAAGCCAATGCGGGCCACGCTGGTATCACGCCACCACCGCGTGCTATTCGGAATTCGAAAAAAACGCCATCAGAGGAGAGCTCCAACCGACGGAAAATACTCCTTTTGGGCTAAATATGTGCGAAATCGTGATTCTGGAATTAGGCGATGGAGCCAATAAAGAACTAAAAGGGGCTTAGCATACGGGCACGCTGCTCTAAAGCCTAGGCGGCTATTTAAAATACCAAAATGACCTAACTAACGGCGTGAAATGCAATTAAGCATCTGAAATAGCAAAATGACTTAACACTCCCCTTACTTGAAAGAGAGTTCCCGAAATCTCTTATAAAACAACGAGGCATTTTGCGACCACGTAACGAGAACTCAAACGAAAACGCAACAACGAAAAACGAACGAAACAAAAACAAAAAAAAAACATTCGATACGATAGAGTGCACCCCCAAAGGGATTACGCACACTGGCCACCAGATAGGGTGCAAAGGTGGGAAGAGAGAAGAGGAAGAAGAAGACTGGATACGCCAGTAGAAAATACGTAAATTTGTGTCAAAATCGGTACAAACAAGTCTTACACCTGTGGACACTTCCGACCAACCGTTCCAAAAGAACACAGGGAGAGGGGGGGGCATAGAAATGGAAGTCAAAGTCCACCCAAGGGTTACCTGAAGAGGGCACGCTGCGCGTCACGAGATCGGCGCATTGTGTGAATCCCACAACTGGTATGAGTACCCAAGAGAAGAGGATGAACCACCAAAAAAAAGGGAAATGGTTGTTGACAGAAACTGTCAAAAATATCATAATCAGTAATAGGAAAAACTCAGTCCACCGAAACCCTCAATCAATGCCGATGCCGGAGCCAAGTCGACTATTAAACCGCAAAACGCGAGCTCGAAAATGACTCCAACACCGAACACCAAAAGAAAATCACGAAGAACCAAGTCTCCAAGGGTGTAGGCGTTCGATGACGCATGCCCAATAAATCCTTTTCAGAACTCCATGCGGCCCAAAGGGACTACCTTACGACGACAGGGTCCGCACGAAACAAAATGACCAGAAACACGCTCTCTTTATGTAATCCCACATAGGTGGTTGAAAATGGCGACGGCCAACGGTACGGTAAAAGAGCGCTAGGCCACGAAAACAACAGGGCATCACAACAAAAAAAAAGTCAAAAATCTTTAAATACTTAAATACTTGAATACCAACGGAACCTCGCGCGGACAGCATGCGCATTACCGCCACACAAAGCTCAGAAGCTTCAACGAAACTGTTCACAAGAACACGATACTTGACAACATGACGTCATCAGACAAAAAGGGTACGGTAAATGACAACAAAACGTCAACAAGTACGAAACATTCCGACCAGCGGTAACGATTCGCTAAATGCTAACGGTAAGTGTACAAAACACTGCGATAACTGTTAGGGGTGTCCACGAAGAAGTCGGTAAACAAAGTTGGGCGGTACATGATAATAATGAGAATGAAATAAAGTCCAACGAAAATAACTACGTCAAACCAACTAAGAAGATGGCCTGAGGGACGTAATAACCGCACGAGCGAATCTCCCCAAGCACACCAACAGCACACCATAACTTATCAACAAACCAAGACACGGTAATGAAGGTGAAAATGAATTCCAACCTGTTTACCAAAAAATCAACTCGGTACAACACCAACGACGATAGAGAAAAAAAAATTGTCAAAATCGGTAATCATCAACGTCAAAATCGATAAACCTCGCTAACGTGAACGTCAAAATCGATAAACGTCAGTTCGGTACAACAAAAGTGTCAACTTAGCCCAAGGCTAAACAATGTAAACGACAGGGAATCGAAACTCCCACTAAGCCTTCGAAAAGACTTAAAAAAACAAGGTCGGTACCTTTACTCAACAACATCTGGTACTAAATCCGACTAATACGGGATAAAATCTGCAACAAGTGCAACGAAACATCTCGGTAGTATGAACTGGCTAAGAAAAACAAGAAACGACGGTAAAAATGACGGAAAAGATACTCAAAATATGAAAAGACATGGAAAAACACAAAAAGAAAACTCAAAAAGGCGATAAACAACAAGAAAACACAAAACTACAAATAGAAAATAGAAAAAGACAAGAAAAAACATATAGAAAACAAGAAAAGAAACGTAAAGACAAATGACAACTAAGAAAAAACATATACACGGTCAAGAAAACTAATGAAAATAAACTAAGAACAGGAAAAGACAAGAAAAGACATATAGAAAACAGAAGAAAACAGGAAAACACAAATAGAGAACAAGAAAAGAAGCTCGGTAAAATATTCTACTAAGAAAAAAAACGGTTTACCAGTCCATACCACTTCGAAATGACGAAAAAAAACATTTGTGACAACAATATAAATGATAACAGACAACAATGAACATCAACGTCCCACGTTGTCGCGCCAAAATTAAGACACACAGCGCAAAAAAAAGAAAACCCCAAAATGAGGTCGAGCGTTGTCGTGCACCAATAGGCTCCAAACGTTGGAATAGCCAAAATCAAGGCACAACGGGTGGCTTGACGACAGAACCAAACAGACACAACCCCACGTTAGGGAACCAAAATTAAGACGTACAACGAAGGGGCTTGACGAGAAGACGAATATCGGAAAAGAACAGGCCCACACGTTGGGAAGCCAAAATTAAGACGTACAACGAGTGGGCTTAACGAGAAAAAGGCCAACAAATGCCCACATGCGGGCGCCAAAATTAGCCTGTTACGGTATTAAAAGGACTTTACGACACCCACCCAAGGTGAGCATCGCACCACGGAATCAGTCCTGAAAACCTGACACACTTGCCCTGAAATCGGTTCGAAATAGGCTAATAGGCCACGGCTGGAACGCTCAGGGAGTCGGGCGTGAGTCACCACGATACGTTCTGGGCAAGCGCGTTGTGGCATAATATATACAGGGTATGTCGAAATTATGAGGGCGCCACCAAGCCTGTCTTAACCCGGCTAACCGGGCCTGGACGGTTAGACGGGAGCGAAGCATGCAAAAATACTCCGCCAATAAGATTACTCAAGAGTTGCAAGGTCAAATAACAATTTCGGGATTGCCTTAAGCAAGGATTGTGATTAGGTGTCAATCCGACCACGACTACGCAGCTGTCTCACTCACCTGCACG
>CALNHX010010276.1:0-41763 GCA_940337035.1 Agriotes lineatus | reverse complement strand
TTTCTCATAACTATTGAAGGTCCGAAAAAATTATTTACACATAAATTGTACAGAATTTTATCTGCTATTTCAAAGTATAGGATAATGTTTACAGAGAAATGCTTAGGTTTAGTGCTATGAACGGAAAGGCTGTAAAAAATATGTTTTTTGCTATTTTCCAAAATCAACTGATTTTCGGCAGTTTTTTAACGCCTCTTTTAGCGAGGAAACCATAGGTCATACAAAAAAATGATGCGAACATGAATTATAGGAAATTTTTTCGTCTTTATTTTAATATAGGGCCATATTTTGCGTAAAAAGTTTACTTTGCAAGTTATAAGCCAAAAACAAAAAAAACTGTGATTTTTAGTGGTTTTTTTATGATTTCTCATATTTGCCGAAAAAATTTTTGTTAGACAACTTCAGATTCGTGTTCAGCACCCTAAAAAACATAAAGTAAGTCACTCAAAACAATTACACCAGAACTTTCCACTTTAAGCTCTTTTTCAACACCATTTTACTGGACTATGTCAAATTCGAGAAAGTAAACAATAAAGGCGGCAACGCTGCTGGTGATTTGACCTAAAATAATCGGCGCAGTAAAAGTGCGCACAGGTGGGGATGTAAACTGCAAGATTACCGATGTTGTTTTATGATTAACGTTAGGTGTATTGTAAATGCGATTTTCTCATTCCGATAATCAAACATATGTTTCAGAATTTTACGAAGATGTAACTTCGGAAAATTGCTTTTGTTACTCCACTCAAGAAAAGCTTGGGACTCCAGAAAAAGTGAGAGGTATGCTATTAAAAATATACATGTTAACTGCTGCAATAATTAACATATAATGGTATTTGCAGAAATAATAGCAAGGTTTAATGCATCTTTGCGATCAACTTCAAGCGCCACCGGTGAAGAGTTGAGTGTATTGCGGCATGATTTGCCAAAGAGATACAAGACAACACAAAGCAGAAAGTGCCGTACGTTGACATACACTGTAAGAGAACATATTAGATAAACATATATAACCTCTATATTGCTAATTTTTACTTCCCTTTACAATAAAGGAAGTATTGGATTCACCCCAAAAATTCTAAATTGAGTTTTCAACAGATCTTCACGTTTTAGAGTCCCCTGAACCCAAAAAACATATTTTTGTTTCATGGGTCTGTGTGCCTGTGTGTGTCTGTCTGTGAACATTATATCTCAAAAACGAAAAGAGGTATGGCGTTGAAACTTCATATATAAGTTTTGTGTACTATGTAGATGAGACAGCAAGCTTTTGAAGAAAATCGCATAACCGGAAGTAGGTGTTTACTCTTGTGATTTTTCAGTTTTTTTCGATTTTTTTAAAAACGGCTCTAACGATTTTTTTTAAACTTTACATTTTTAATGTGTATTGATGTGAGATAGGTGATTTTCCAGTTGAATACTTCTAAAATGGGTTTCTTTTGTTTTTTTTTCTATTTTTTTTATTAACTCCTATTTTAAATAAAACACCCGGTATATTATTACACTTTTGAATTCACCTTAAAATTCTAGAGAAAATTTATCTCTTCAACTAACGCTCGATTTTGTACCGTTTTTGTAGAATTTGTATTTTTAAAAATTTTTTACAAATGGTTAAAAATTAAAAATGAAATTTTTGACTAATTATAAGAACACTGTAAAAGGAAGTTGTGTGAGTGTATCACACCAGATTTTTAAATTTAGTTGCAGGTGAGGTCACATCGGTGGGATGTGCTGCAAAGTTGACGAGAACAATGTCAACATTACCTGGTGCATCTGTGGAGATCACTGGAGAACCAAGATCAGGTACAATTTTACTTGGCTATTTTTCAAATTTCAATCCTGAATTTGGCAAGAGGAAATAATTGGCATAGAATATGAATACTTGTTGCCAGCAGGTGTTGAATTTGAGGTCAACGTTTTTTGCTAGGGTCATATTATGACCTATTTAAGCACAGTTCTAGAATTTACTACTTTTTGTTTTAAGAAAAAGTTTAAAATGCACTTTAAAAAGGGTAGATTTCAAAGTTTACTTTTTTGTGGTGTTTTCTCTTTCCCAATTTTACTAAATAACTCTTAGTGTAACTGTATCTATCTTACTTTGAAGCATTACAGATTACGAAGAAAAACAAGACAGACATATTTGGCAATAGAAAACAGGGAAAATATTCAAATTTGTATTTTATGCCATGAAGGAGCAGTTTTCATTTTCAAAAATTATATTTGAGCATTTCTACAAACTTTGTAGCATTTTGCTGGAATAGCTACACTTACAACAAAATTATAGGTTGTTTTTATGTTTTTAATGGTCGTCAATATTATTTTAGGTTCACTAGTAGCCAGGAGAAGACTACCAGTAATTATCAAAACAGTACCAGCTAGTCGGACTTTATTAACATCTAATGAGAGTATGCTACGCAAAGTAGTGCTGAAGCTGAAAAAGGCAGCTGCTAAAATGAAGTCCAAGATTATTAATGCCGAAGCAAATGCAGTTACTTCGTAAGAGCAAAACTACCCTTTTTTGTCGCAACAACGTACACAGAAGCATAGAAGTATAGATATAGTTTTATTTAGATAATATAAATAGAATTAATAGCATATTACATAGCAAAGGTTTTGCAAGGAGCTAAGGAAAACCAAGATCCTCTTAAAGTTTTAGTTATTGTTAAATATTTTAAACGGCTTAAACGTAGAGAGCAGACTTCTGATTAATTTAGTATTTGTATATAATATTAGATTTCAATAATTCTTTTAAGCAAAACTAGTTAACAGATTTACCATGCTCTGTTTTGGTAAAATAAATAATTCCATGGCTTTCTTCTTCATGCTGATGTAAAAAAATTGAAAAATAGCAAATATTTTCAAAGTTAATTAATCATATATTGTAGACAAGTTATAACAGAATTCGTACACTGAAAAGAAAACCACGTTGCTTTTGCATTTTAATAAATGTAAAATTTAATGTATCGACGTTTCTCTATAATTTATTAAGTTAATTCTTCAATCAAAGATCATTCGTGCAATCTCTTGTCTAGCCAGATTTAATTTTTTTTATTTAAAAAACCCTCACGTTAAGCGCTTGTCTTTTCGTCAATTTTTTGTTTAATTTAAGTAACAAATTGTTTATAAAATTATAATCTTTAAAACAATAGTTGAGCTCTCGTGATTCTACTGTTGAAAAATTCATATTAATATTATATATAACATTGACGTATTTCTACATTTGATCATTGAATGAAAAATCCTGACACATACGTATTAGGTATTGAGAAAAAGTAACTTACTGGAGTTTTAGTAGATAGTGAATTATCAATTTAAAAATTCAGTGAGTTACTACATTAAAGTAAAATGCTATAACATTTACTGTACAATCTTGCATTAAAATATTTATTATGATTCTATCAAAAAAGTTTGAATAAGATTTAAATGAGTTACTTGTAGTACTTAACTTCATTTTATTTAAATGCAATGCAAATGTCTATACTCGGGCCGCCGAACAGATAGAGTGGAGCAGGCAACCCAAATAACATATTACAAAGGTTACTTGATAATATTTTAATTATAATTGCATATAGCACCAGCCTCGACACCGCAAGGTAAATGAGGTTACAGATAATACATACTAAAAGGATTGGAGATGCCGACCCTTATAATTAGAACAAATTTTGACATTCAATCACTTTTTGAGGTTAAAATGCCAATAGAGATTTCGACCAACTTAAAAGGCAAGCGTGACATTGGTGCACTTGTAATTGAAAAGATTTAGGCCTGTTGCTCTTCCTAAATCTAATTATTGGCTGTGGCGCGGAACCAAAACAACATTTGTTTGGAAAAAGCAGGCTTGCAAAAGAGCTATGTTGCTGCAGATAATCCAACATTCAAATTAGTATAAGTATTTTCGTTTGGTAATAAAATTGTATATGTTATTCGCAATAGAAATAGCTTTATGTGCTTTGACTGCTGCCAGCCTCAACACATAAAGCTTGGGTAAGTTATTATTTAAACATTATTTTGAGCAATAAAACTTTGACAGTAATTTATTTACGTCCCAGTGTGTACATAATAAATAAATTAACAATGCATTAGGTGACATGCAGCCCTAAATCATAATCCCCTTTGGAAACTTCGCTTTTCCTGTAATGCAGTCTTTATGAAACGCTTCACTCCTAATTCTTCTGATATGGCTCCAATGAAGTCATAAAAAAGTTAGAACTGAAAAAATACAACTAAATATAATATAAATGGCAATTCATACGTATGGTCATTAAATTAAATAGGTGTACACAGACCTCAATAATAGCACATTGAACTTAAAATTAATCGGATATAGAAAAAATTGCATTAGGATCTAGAGATCTAGACGAACCTTTTGAAAACCAAAACCTTTATTCAGTAAATCATATAAGAGTACATTAACCGCTTTCCTCTCACATTTGATTCCAGGCTTGAGACTGGCAGCAATGTAAGTAAACAATTACTGCCATGTTTAAAAAGAGGTTGTGATCTGTGTTTAACGCAATAATGACGAACACGTATGCACCAAATGCGATTGAAATACCCAAGAATACGGCTTGGAACTCAACATCAACAAAACAAAATACATGATTATCAGCAAGAATCATGCAACAAACATACAACTAATAATCAATCAACAAACTATAGAAAGAGTAACAAGGTACACTTATGTGGGCACCAACATCAACAATCGATGGGACCACTCAGTGGAAATAAGACAACGTATAGAGAAAGCCAGAGCATAATACGTCAAAATGAGTAACATCTTCAAGGGCAGAGAACTGGCACTAAAAACTAAAGTCCGTTTACTTAGACGTTACGTATTTTCAGTGCTTTTATACGGAGTGGAATCCTGGACGCTCTCTGAGGCATCAATGAAGAGGGTTCAAGCCTTCGAGATACGGTGCTATAGACGAATTTTGAGAATTTTCTGGGCAGACCATGTCTTATTCAGAATGAACAAAGACTGCGAAATCCAGAACTCCATCAAACGACGTAAATTAGACTACTTGGGCCACATCATGAGGAATGAACAACGGTATGGTCTGCTATAGCTCATCCCGCATGGCAAGGTATATGGTAGGCGGGTCCTGGAAGAGGAAGGATTTCTTGGCTTCATAACCCGAGAAGCTGGTTCTCCACATCAACTACAGGGCTGTTTAGAGCAGCAGCCAATAAAATGAAGATAGCCATGTTGGTCGCCAGCATCCAGAACGGATAGGCACCACAAGAAGAATGTAATAACACTTAATGAAAACAAACAATTAACATTATAATTCGTCACTACCTGATTCCGAGGATGACGTATCCGAATCTTGCCCTAAATGTATTACAAGGCTGCACTTCAACATCCATGATGATGTCCAACTGCCACATCCGTTCTTCAACTTTGAGGGTATGATCAACAGCATTTTTCAAATTTTGTGGACTTACGTTCTTTACTGCCTCAGAAAAGAGAGTTTTTACATCAGCCATCTTAAATGTAGTGTTTTTTCTGGCTACTTCTCCTTTTATTTGTGCCCATATTAAGTTCAATAGGATTGAACTCGCAGTGGTAGGGGGGCAACCTAAGCACTGTTCGATTAGCAGCCTTTGCCAGGTTATCTACTACATATTGGTCTTCCTGTTTGTTTTGCTTAACCAAAGTCAGAAGTTCTGCTTTTACCATGTCGTCTTCATATGCGATATTCTTGCTCTTCAGCCAATTTTGTACATCTGTGGAAGATGTTGGAACTTTCTCCAGCTTTCTAGTATGATAAGATGCATTGTCCAACACTATCACACAATCTTCCTCTAAATTAGGCAGAACTTTTTGAAACTACTCCTCAAAAACCTGTGAATTCATGTCTTAATGGTAATCCTCAGTTTTCTTGGATTCGAAGACAAGTAGTCCATTTATTATTATTATTATTATTATTATTATAACATAGGAATAATATATAATAATACATTAGAACGACCGAAAACTTACCGAAAACCAATCTCATGAAGCAAGGTTTTCAATGTTGTTTTCTTGAAATTCGGAATATGCTCATTAGATTCAATCGCTGTTAAAATTTTTGAAACTGTTGGGGCTCGTTTCTTAAGAAAAATGAATGAATTATTCTTCAGACAGCACTTTTTATTTCGTCATCGATGTGATCTAAAACAGGTCTTTTCCTGTGGTATAGTTTAGGAGGTTGCAGTGCAGGAGTGGTTTTATAGTCTCGGAGAATCTTGTACACGTTACAGTGGCTTGATAGAGACAATTTTTGACATCTATCAAATGGAACGGCCACTATTGCAGCGTGAGAAACCATAGTAACTAGCTATAGTAAGATACTGCGGTGACAAAAATATGGAAAACCCAAATATAATCACTTATAATACCATGAGTAGTCAAAGTTATGTCGACTATTTTTGCGGTGGTGTAACGAATGTCCATTGCGCTTTGGTACGATTAGGACGAGTGCGCTAGCACGAGTCCTAATCCCAAGCGCAATGGACATGAGTAGTGATACCACCACAAAAATAATCTACTTAACTTTGACTAAGAATGGTATTCGAGGGACTATTTAATGAACCAAACTACTTTTTCAAATTAGTTTTTAGTAAATCTACCAACAAACTACGTAATTTCTATAGTAACAGAACACCAATATTGACTTTTTCTAATAAAAATCGCATTTGTTAAAAATAGTCACTTGAATACCTTCTAGGAAGATATATCCACTGATATTTTTTTGATTGGTCAAGAAACGTCAGAATTCTGTATTTTCATTGGTTACTTTTTGACAGATGACAGGTTAATTGAATAGTCTCTGAAACTTCTTTGTGGCGTGAATTCATAATTCATATTCTTATATGGGTATTTCGCCACTCTGCAAATTAAAATATTAAATAACGAAAATATTAACAACGAACGTTTCGAGGGACAAACTGCCCTCGTTATCAACGAATAACAATTAAAACTAACAATAAACTTATCTTTTTCACTGGAAGGAAAAACGACCAACCTCCAATGAATTTTTTGACATTGACGTTTGTTGATATCTGTACCTACTTGATCTCATCTTTAAGAATCGATAGCCAACTATTGTCTAAAAATATTGAGAAAGATGACACGCATTTTTCTTCGTTAAGTAAAATATATGCCGTTTCCTTAATTTTTCGCCTAGTTGACATCGATTCTTTAGACAAGATCTTTGTGTTGTCCCATTGTATTTTATGGTTTTCATCCCAAGCATGTTCTGCCAGCTTAGACTTATTGAATTGATACGTTTTCAAGATATTTTTATGTTCTTTAACTCTAACTGCTAAAGGCCTGGATGTTTCACCGATATAATATTTCCCGCATTCACAGGGAATACTATATATACAATTCCTTGAATGTTGTTCTTCGTTGAACGGTTTAGTTTTTGTAAGAACTGACCGCAAAGTATTCATCGTTTTGAATACCGTCCTAACATTGAATCTATTTCCAATTCGTCTAATTTTGTCAGATATGCCTGGAATATATGGTACAGTTAGAGTATTATATTTTTGAGTGTCATTCCTTTGTATGTGTGTGGCATTGCTTCGTGTATTGAAAATGTTCCGAACAAGAGTCTCTGGATAGCCATTATCTTGTAAAACATTAATAATAAATTCTTTCTCTTTTTTGAAAATTTTATCATTAGAGCAAACAACTTTGGCTCTGTCGTAGAGACTTTTTACCACGCCTGTCTTTATGTTTTTGTGATGGTTAGAATTAAAATGTAAGTACCTATTAGTATTGGTTTTCTTACGATATACTGATGTTTCAAAAGTATTTATTGTGCGTGTGATTAGTGTATCAAGAAAGGGTAACTGATTGTTTTGCTCTGTTTCTAATGTGAATTTGATGAAGGTTTCTTTACTGTTAATATGTTCAAGAAATTTGTCCACCTCATCCATATCATGAGGCCAAATTACAAAAACATCATCGACATATCTCCACCAAACTACTGGTTTGTTGGTGTACGTGTAGACATGTTGTTGTTCAAAGTCTTCCATAAAAATGTTACTAACAATGGGAGATAAAGGTGAACCCATTGCCATCCCGAAATCTTGTTAGTAAAATTCATTGTTTAGTTGAAAGTATGTCGTTAATGCATAGTGTTAAAAGTTCCATAATGGTACCAACGTTTAATGTTGTTCGTGTATGTAATGTGTTATCGTTTTGTAGCCTATGTTTAATGATGTTGAGTGTTTTGTCTACTGGAACATTAGTGAAGAGACTAACTACATCGAAACTAACCATTAAGTGTTGTGTGTTTATGTTTGCTTCTTTAAGTTTTTCAAGGAAATGGGACGTGTTCTTTATATACGTGTCTGTATTTCCTGATATAGGAGTCAGTATCTTAAGTAAATATTTAGCTAAACTGTGACAAGGAGAACCTATAGAACTAACTATTGGCCTAAGTGGTACATTTGGTTTGTGTATCTTTGGTAATCCATAAAAATGTGGTGGTTTACTGTAGTGTGGTGTTAGCGTACGTCTTACAAAATCTGTAAATTGTTCTCTGTGTTTGTAAAGTGTTCTGTATATTTTTGTTTCTATTGTATGTGTTGGATCTTTATTTAGTTTAGTGTATTGTCCCTCACTAATTAGTGTTAAAAGTTTTTCGTTGTATGTGGTTGTGTCAAGTACTACTGTGGCGTTGCCTTTGTCTGCAGGTAGAATTTTAATTGTGTTATCGGTTTTTAGTGTGTGTAGTGAATGTTTTTCTTGTTTGGATATATTTTGTCTGATTGTGTAAGGTCGTTCTAGTATGATTTTGTTTCTAATTCTGTATTCCTGTCTAATGTCTTCTGGAAGTTTTTGACAAGTCTCTTCTATAGCTGTAACTAAATCAAGTTTATTAATTCGTTTTGGCGCCACTGCGTAGTTGAGTCCTTTGCCAAGAACTAATTTGTCAGTGGCGTTTAGTTCTTTAGAAGACAGATTAACTACAGTTTTATTTAAAAAAGTGTCACTGTTCTTTAGTGTATTTAGTTCAATTGTGTGTTTTTCTTGTATGAGGTGTTGGTACTTTTTTAAATGTGTACGTTTTTGCTCTGTGTGTGTTTTGATGTAGGTATTACTAATAGAGTTGTACATACGATTGAAATCGTCTTCCCGTACATCCCTTTGCATCACCTGTTCCAGTTTGTTTATGTCAGAAAATAATATCACCTTGTTATATCTGTGAAATTGTATTCTATCTCTAACTAGAGCTTCACTCGCGCTTTTCATGATATTACTAGAACGAGCACTTACATATGGTGCTTTGAGTCTAAACCCTTTTGGAATAATACAGCTATTTCTACAACGACATAGGAAAGTTATACTATTTTCAGAGTGTGCCAGCTTCTTGTAAAGTGTTTCCCAACTTCGGAAGTTACTAGTTATGTTAGGCCCATACCGTTTGTTGTTAATATTTTCGTTATTTAATATTTTAATTTGCAGAGTGGGGAAATACCCATATAAGAATATGAAACCCAAATATGTTAAGAAAATCTGTGATAAATCTTCTCGTATACCTATTTGGCGTACTGACTTGTTTTTTAAATAAAAAAATTCTCATAAATAACTTGCATTTTAAGTTGGTCGAAATCTCTATTTGCATCATAACCAGAAAGTGATTGAATGTCAATTAGAGATGGGAAAAGTAGTTCGTTGTGATGAACTAGTTCGCGCAACTAGTTCGTAGGAAAGAATCGTTCAATATACCAGTTCGTTTGCGAACTATAATGCGCGCGCAAACATTTAGCTAATCTGTATAAAGGTTGAACGAACATGTTGAACAAAGAACGAATATGCAGAAATGCAGTTTTGCAAGCGTTACAGATGTGTGGACTGGCTGATCAGATCGACTACATTCTTTTGTAGTAATTTATGGAATCATTTTGATAATTCTGCGGATAGTAGTAAGAAAGCAAAGTGTAATTATGGCACACAACTTTTTATTTTCCTTTATTTGACTGAACGTTACAAGGCTCAAGCTATGAATGAATCCTTAAGTTTTAGCCACCCTGTATTTGCTTCGACCCCATGTGGGTGCAGGAACTGAAGTGTATTGTTGATGACAACGCCAGTTTATATCAAATTCGAGGTTAGCAGGTTAGGTTTTGCGTCAGTCTGTGTCAAATAACAAAACCTATCTTTGTGATTTGACATAAAGTGACACTAAACTGCAGTACCGTCAAATGTATAATACGAATCACAGATGACTCTACTTATAAATTTATCTGATCTCTCGGTATAATATTACCAAACACTATATCTTTTGAATATATTTTTAGTTGTTGATAAACAGATAACAATATGTTGAATGGTTTCGTGTTCTTTTTGTAAAAATATTACTTAGAATTTCTATTTTAAATAAAATACAATGTTTTCTTATTACTGTTATTTAACGCAAAATATGTATTTCACACTAGCCCACAAAAATTAAATGATGTAATAATAAATAAAATAATATGCGATGCATATGTAGTAATCCACAGACAATAAGTTGAGTTTCGTTTGCAGCGAGTGTTATCATAATAAAGCAGTTATTTGTTGTGCGGAGCTCCAATGGGCCCAAACAAAAGTCGTCATTAGCCGATTATCGCGACCGGCGACCGACAAAATGTTATTCGTTGGTATCACGTTCAAACAGTGCTGACTGATGAGAATGATTTGTATTACAGTAGTTTGCGAACTATGGACCGATCGATTACCTAATTCATATTAAAGATTGCTAAAAGTTCGATAGTTCATTTTGAACTAGTTCATTTCAAAGTCGCGAACTAGTTCATTTAGTTCTTCTAAAAGAATCGTTCATTTTATCAGTTCGTTCGCGAACTACCCATCACTAATGTCAATGGAAATTAGTTCTAATTATAAGGGTCGCCATAGCTGATCCTTTTTGTAATTATAAACAAAGGATTTGTGAAAAATGGACTACTTGTCTTCGAATCCAAGAAAACTGAGGATTATCATGAAGACATGAATTCACAGGTTTTTGAGGAGTGGTTTCAAAAAGTTCTGCCTAATTTAGAGGAAGATTGTGTGATAGTGTTGGACAATGCATCTTATCATACTAGAAAGCTGGGGAAAGTTCCAACATCTTCCACGCAGAAGGCAGATGTACAAAATTGGCTGAAGTGCAAGAATATCGCATATGAAGACGACATGGTAAAAGCAGAACTTCTGACTTTGGTTAAGCAAAACAAACAGGAAGACCAATATGTAGTAGATAACCTGGCAAAGGCTGCTAATCGAACAGTGCTTAGGTTGCCCCCCTTCCACTGCGAGTTCAATACTATTGAACTTATATGGGCACAAATAAAAGGAGAAGTAGCCAAAAAAAACACTACATTTAAGATGGCTGATGTAAAAACTCTCTTTTCTGAGGCAGTAAAGAACGTGAGTCCACAAAATTTGAAAAATGCTGTTGATCATACCCTCAAAGTTGGAGAACGGATGTGGCAGTTGGACATCATCATGGATGTTGCAGTGCAGCCACTTGCAATATATTTAGGGCAAGATTCGGATACGTCATCCTCGGAATCAGATAGTGACGAATTATAATGTTAATTGTTTGTTTTCATTAAGTGTTATTACATTCTTCTTGTGGTGCCTATCCGTTCTGGATGCTGGCGACCAACATGGCTATCTTCATTTTATTGGCTGCTGCTCTAAACAGCCCTGTAGTTGATGTGGAGAACCAGCTTCTCGGGTTATGAAGCCAAGAAATCCTTCCTCTTCCAGGACCCGCCTACCATATACCTTGCCATGCGGGATGAGCTATAGCAGATCATACCGATGTTCATTCCTCATGATGTGGCCCAAGTAGTCTAATTTACGTCGTTTGATGGAGTTCTGGATTTCGCAGTCTTTGTTCATTCTGCATAAGACATGGTCTGCCCAGAAAATTCTCAAAATTCGTCTATAGCACCGTATCTCGAAGGCTTGAACCCTCTTCATTGATGCCTCAGAGAGCGTCCAGGATTCCACTCCGTATAAAAGAACTGAAAATACGTAACGTCTAAGTAAACGGACTTTAGTTTTTAGTGCCAGTTCTCTGCCCTTGAAGATCTTACTCATTTTGACGTATTATGCTCTGGCTTTCTCTATACGTTGTCTTATTTCCACTGAGTGGTCCCATCGATCGTTGATGTTGGTGCCCACATAAGTGTACCTTGTTACTCTTTCTATAGTTTGTTGATTGATTATTAGTTGTATGTTTGTTGCATGATTCTTGCTGATAATCATGTATTTTGTTTTGTTGATGTTGAGTTCCAAGCCGTATTCTTGGGTATTTCAATCACATTTGGTGCATACGTGTTCGTCATTATTGCGTTAAACACAGATCACAACCTCTTTTTAAACATGGCAGTAATTGTTTACTTACATTGCTGCCAGTCTCAAGCCTGGAATCAAATGTGAGAGGAAAGCGGTTAATGTACTCTTATATGATTTACCGAATAAAGGTTTTGGTTTTCAAAAGGTTCGTCTAGATCCTAATGCAATTTTTTCTATATCCGATTAATTTTAAGTTCAATGTGCTATTATTGAGGTCTGTGTACACCTATTTAATTTAATGACCATACGTATGAATTGCCATTTATATTATATTTAGTTGTATTTTTTCAGTTCTAACTTTTTTATGACTTCATTGGAGCCATATCAGACGAATTAGAAGGAGTGAAGCTTTTCATAAAGACTGCATTACAGGAACTGCGAAGTTTCCAAAGGGGATTACGATTTAGGGCTGCATGTCACCTAACGCACTGTTGATTTATTTATTATGTACACACTGGGACGTAAATAAATTACTGTCAAAGTTTTATTGCTCAAAATAATGTTTAAATAATAACTTACCTAAGCTTTCTGTGTTGAGGCTGGCAGTAGTCAAAGCACATAAAGCTATTTCTATTGCGAATAACATATACAATTTCATTTTCAAACTAAAATACTTATACTAATTTGAATGTTGGATTATCTGCAGCAACATAGCTCTTTTGCATGCATGCTTTTTCCAAACAAATGTTGTTTTGGTTCCGCGCCGCACCCAATAATTAGATTTAGGAAGAGCCACAGGCCTAAAACTTTTCAATTACAAGTGCACCAATGTCACGCTTGCCTTTTAAGTAGGTCGAAATCTCTATTTGCATTTTAACCTCAAAAAGTGAGTGAATGTCAAAATTAGTTCTAATTATAAGGGTCGGCATCTCCGATCCTTTTAGTAATTATAATTAAAATATTATCAAGTGACCTTTGTAATATGTTATTTGGGTTGCCTGCTCCACTCTATCTGTTCGGCGGCCCGAGTATAGACATTAAGTATTAAGTGTATGCCAATTGCAACTTTAAAATGTTTAGGTAGACTAGATAGTAATAAAAGTACTAACCAGGGCCAGTTAATTTTATTTATTAAATAAGTAGCCACATTAGATCGACAAGGTTATAAACAAGGGTGTTAACGCTAAACATTCTTGAAAAAACTGGATTGTAAGTATGTTTGCCCTGCAGTTTCCCAGAGATGTTTGTTTTCAATATAAAATGCTGATGAAATTGCTATGAAACTTCACTTATAATTTGAATTTAAATTTGTTTGCAAGTTCTGCTAAATCAGCTTAGTATACTTGCAGTTGCTTAATTTTGTCATTAAAAATGCAAATACAAAATTCAAATGGAAATATTCATATAAGTAGTTTCACTAGTTATTATAAGGAAATACAGTTGCGACCAAGAAAAACTGGACACTTTTTTTGACCTAACTCTAAAAATGCGAAAACTGGCTGACACAAGACCATTCTAATTAATAAATGTCATCAAAAGTGATTATCCAGATCTAAACAATGACTTCTGATGATAATTATTATTTAGGATTGTCAGTGTTCGCACTTGTTTTCGCATTTTGAAAATTAGGTCAAAAAAAGTGTTCCGGTTTTTTTTGGCCGCACTGTATCACACAAATTTGAATTTAAATTGCCCGCCAATTTCCGCGTAGTGTAGCGACAAAATTACAGTGATCTATAAAGTTTGGTTTTTGTTTTGTCCTAAGTCTTGTCAGTCACGCCAGGTGTCGCGCAAGTTCCTGCCCCTACTTCTGAGTAAGGTAGTGAGGTATTTATTTCCTTTCTTGTCTGTGATCTGAACTTTAACTAGTCAAATGAACTACGATAGAAAGTTTTGAATACAAATTACCTATGGATCTGTGTATATCATTGTTGCATTTTCAGGGATAATACCACAAGAATTGAAGATTTTTTTTTATTCACATGCAAATGATTGCGTTTAAATTTCTCGAAACCAAAACTGCGTTAAAAATTCCGCAAGACCGCAGGTCGAGTGGAATTTGAGCAGTGTTTGTTGACAGAAATTTGCAATAATTTGCATGTTAACGAAAAAAAAATCTCTTAAAATTTTTTACCTTGATTGGTAGATGGAAAGATTATTCAACAATAAGGGTATACGACTTTTACCGTGTTCGACAGCACACATTTTAAACATTTTTCACTATTAATTCAATACTGAAGCTTCCAACACGATTATTATGAGTTTTCAGAACAACGCTGATTTGCAAACTTCACTTTGACGTTTTGGTGAAATGTCAGTCCAAGGCTACTCATTAAATTGCAATCATTGAAAACAATTGAGCTCGCTTGAATACACTGGGATATTAGGTATTTTCAGACAGTCAATTTTGATTGGCCGTTTCTGACAAATTGAACAACTTTCATTGGTTCGTTCATTATAGTGTTGAATAATCAGTACTACAGGTCACAGAAACCATGGTGTAAAGAATACAAGGTGTAACGTTCCGTAGAATGTGGGCGGATCTCAAATTCAACCAATAGGACATGGTCCGACAAATGGCACGATTGGTAGTACTGAAGTGTATTGTTGAAGACGCTGTCGATGTCAAATTCGAGGTTAGGTTTTGCGTCAGTTGGTGTCAGATTGACGCAAAATGTAACCTGCTAACCCCGAATTTGACATCGACTGACAGTGCCAGCAACATATACGATCGCAACCATGGTTACACCATGATCGCGGCCGTGGTGGATTTCCTGAGCAGGACCATCGGGGATTGGTTGACATCTCCCCTCTATTTTGTGAACGACTGCCCATCCCGGGAGCGTTTCACCTTGTATTCTTTACACCATGACAGAAACTACATTGAGTCTCAAGGTAGGTCATGAAAGGCGCTGTGATCATATTTGATAAATTGGCAATATGTGGAAAGTTGTCAAACATACAAAGTTTGGTTACATTTTAAATGACAAGTAATCAGTAACGGTGGGTAGAAGGATTTCGTTTGCACAGTGACTAAAGTCATATGACAGATTCTTTGTGTTTTAAAGTATGAAAATAGCTGTTGCTGGGATGGAAGGTTTAGCAGAGTCTGGTTGTTCAACTTAACACCATTATTTAAGCAATCTTTTTAACATTCAAGAACTGATAATACACCATACCGCAATGTTGCGTACGCCTCTGATTTATTGTGTCATTTAGCTTAAATACGGTTAACAATTTAATGTCAATATGATAGATGCAAAAATGTTACCAATACGAAACTTGAAAATTACTAGATTCTAACATTAGTTCCGATTTTCTCCGCGTCTCAATCTAGATTCTGTAACTTGTATCTGTCCCAGGCACGGCCTCCTGGATTAGTGCGAGACTGACGTCTCTACGCGGCCCGCCGCATTTTTAGTCCAAGGCGTTTTTTCTGGTTTGTAGAGGCGCTACAGTACGTTGCGCTTGTGCCTTTGGTATTGGTTGTATACGTCCACGGCCTCCTGGTTTAAAATTAATCTAGAAAGTCACGCCTACGTTCATGGCCAGCTTCATTCTGTCCGCTGACGCGTGGTCGTGGCCATTCCAATTTGGATTTTAAATTTTTGACATGTCCTCCCCTCAGAGCCCTCTTCGGGTGTATGTGTAACTACTATCCAAGCCAACACTGGTTTGATTCTATGCTTTTGTTATTACTCGTCATCACCGTGCCTGTCATTTATAATATGATAAAAGGGTTAAATGAGGTAATTAATTTATTATTGATGTTATCAGTTGTCAATATACAGTGGATATTATGGAATAAATTGCAGATTTTTAAAAAATTACACAAAAGTTTAGGTTAGGACTTCGTCAAGAGAAGTTAATACTCTAGTGTAATTGTTTATACTGCCGTATAATTTAGTGTAAGTTGAAAAAAATCATAATAAATAGTTTTGATAATTATGATTAAGTTCTTCTAACTCGGTAGTTCAAACATTACATGTTCCACTAAATTTTTATGGTTATCCACAGTACAAGTTTAGGAAAAATCAGAAGTTGGGAGATTATCAGGGAGAATGTCATTAGAAGTACTATTAATTAACTGAAAATAAGGAATACTTTATATTAGTCAAATACATTTAAGGAAGGGACAGCTTCATTCTTCAAACGAACAAATTTCAAAGTGTATCCAAACAATGGTCTTCAAAATGATTTTTGCAAGTAACCGAGTTTTTTTTTTAATAAAAGTTTATTTGCGATCTCTTAGTTATAACAATAAGCAAATCAGATTTAAATAAGACGGTAAATTACAGTGAAATGTACATGAGGAGCAAACACCCAATGGCATTCCTCCTAATACATTTTCTTACAAATGTATATAGAAAATACAGGTACAAATTAAAAGCGGTAAGGAAGATCCAAAGGCTTGAAACACGTAAATCTAGGCAGTTCCAATTGCTGAAGATGCTTAGCACTACTTCTTCTTTAACTGATTTGATATTAAGGTCTTCTCTGATTTCTTTATTTGGGATATAGTAGGGGGCATCACAGATGGTACGAAGAGTCTTCGACTGAAACCGTTCCAGTATCTCAATGTTAGAGTTTGACGCAGTGCCCCAAAGCTGGATTCCATAACTCCAGATTGGCTTTAGAACGGTTTTATAGACCAAGAGTTTATTGGAGAGAGACAGCTTGGAGTTACGACCTAGTAACCAGTAATAGGACTTGAATTTTAAGTTTAGCTGTTTTCTCTTAGTCCAGATATGGGTTCGCCATGTTAATGTTTTGTCGAGGTGCAGTCCTAAATACTTCGCACAATCTATTTGCGGTAAGGCTTGATTATTCATTGTAACCTTCACGACAAGGCATATTCGCCCAGTAATTAAGTCATATCCTGGAGTTTTTCTACAATTTGTTCGAGTAGCAATCATTGTTTCAACTTCTGCAATAGAGAAGAGTTTAATGGGAGGTGAAAGTTGAAAAGGGGCTAACAGGAAGGTATCGATATCATTATCGTCATCATTCGATGGTAGCAGCTGGAGATGTGCAGCAAATGCTTCTGCCTTACTCATATCAGTTCGCGCCCATGATCCATCTTTGTTACGAATTGGGAATAACCGAGTAGTCCTTGATGTTATTAATACCTACAATTACTACAATTTAGTATTTAAAAAAATGTTACAATAAATTCACAAAATAATTACCGCAATTTTCTAAGCAGTTGATCCACGCCGGCCTAATTAAAGGATTTGCTGGGATATGGAAGAAGGGCGAATTTTTATTTTTAAAAATTAAACAACTTTTTCCCATTTTAGCACGTATTTGAATTACAAATGGAAAAAAATAACCTTTTCGACAATCAAAATTCGAAAACGTCTACTGTCATTAACTTGTTAAAGTCTCTAATAGATGGCGCAACGGGGAGTACCCATGGCCAACTTTCTCAGAACTGGTTTAGGTGAATTGGAACGGCTATGTAAAGCGTTAGCGGACCCAGATGAAGCTGGGTATGCTACGTTACAGATAATTTATCAAAAACCCAACAGATGGCGCCAAAGTACGTTGGCCTCAGAATCACAAAAATTATGCAAATGTGGCGGGCCGCGTAGAGACGTCAGTCTCGCACTAATCCAGGAGGCCGTGGTCCCAGGATTCTTCTTCCTGACGTCACACGCGGATGTGTATGACGTAAGATTAACTACCAAGTTGGAAATTGAACAACTATAATCATGAAACTTCCGGTCAGTTGTCAAAGTCAACGGCTAAAAGTGAGGTTAGGTCGTCACAAAAATATAATATAATAGTTAATGAAGTGCATTATATTTGCAAGGCGAAGCAAAAACCAATAAATATCATTTAAAGTAATTTTGCTAACTTTTGGAGTTGATGTGTATAAACCTGGGCTTATTTTTTTAACATTGTATTGAAATGAAGCTTGGTCTTATATGCCAGTGGTGTTCCCATAAATTTTTTCGAAGGTATACTATACCATCGGTAACCCATTGTGTGCCTGACCTTTTCTATGGTTGCTTGGCGGGGGGGGGGGGGGGCAATTACAACAAATGAGTTAAAAATTGTACTATTTTTTCCATATAAAATTGAAAAAAATCGATTAACCTAATTAAATGTATTGAGAAAAAATTATTTTCATAATGCATCTTCTTCCTTGTCTGTTTTTTCGCGTTCTTTAACATGACCACGAGGAGCTCAAAGTGCCAATCAATGAGCCGTCCTTCACGTATGGTCGCAGAATATACCCTTCACTGCTACTCGAGGTAGAGTGGTGAGATAAATCCTACAAGCACTGGCAGTCTTGGTGCAGACAATTGTTCAAGTAGTGTTCAACTTGACGTTAGGTCTAATTTGGTACATTCAACGAATATACGGCGTATATGGAGTATACCCTATGGGAACACCACTACTTATATCTACTATTTAATATTTGCAGATGAAATTGCAACTAACAATTAAAACCCAGAAATCACTGTTTAGATGTTTAGTTAAGATGTCAACTAAATAATATACCATATCTTCTTCTTAAGGTTCCGATAGCAGTCAGATACCTAATCTAATAAATATTTTTGTAAATGTTACTTGTTTCTTACTAGTTCTAGAATTAACTTATTAAATCAAATTGAAATTACCAAGAAAAGTTTTAAGTAATCCAGTTTTAAAACAACCTATATTAGGAATAAATCAACTCGATCGTAATAATGTACTTAATACACTACTAAACAAACTGATGAGCCTAAGATTCATAACAATTTTTAAACAAAATATTAATAAATGTAATACAACAAAGAGCTGAAAGTAATGTAAATTAAATATTTTTGCTAATTCTGGTTACTACAGTATAATAAATGTAAACAGATATTAACGCATGGATGTATTAATAGATCCATGTATTAACGATACAAGTTTGATTGGCAAAACGAGGCGGTGAGCCAAGTTTTGCGGCAATTAAAAGAGTCTCGCTAAGTGCCATAAGCAAACGTGTATTGTTCAATATTTTATCTTCATCAATAAATTCTGGTTTAATGTATTTTTTTATATAAAAAGAGTGCGGTAATGAAGCTCTTAACGATACTAAAATTAATTTGGTTAATAGCCCATAACAACACCGATGAAGATTTCTCCAAAAACTACCCAAAACTGCGAAAGAATAATTGCTCAAAATTTACAATTTAACTTGGAGTAGTCATCAGTTTCTTAAAAAATGGACACAAGCCAATATACTGCCAATACTAAAACAAAGTAAACTCCAAGACCAAATATCCTACAGACCCATATCTCTCACGTGCACAATGTGTAAAGCCTTAGAAAAAATAATAAATAACAGGCTAGTTTGGGTTTTAGAAAATAAAGATCTGTTAAACCCAGCTCAAAGTGGCTTTAGCAAATCTCGTTCTTTTTCTTCTTCTTCTGTACCCATATACCCATCGGGTGTCAGACGCAAATCTCGGTCAACAAACGATAACATAATCAATCTAGAAACAGAAATTCATGAAGCGTTTGACATGACATGGCGGTTTGGGGGTTTCGAGGAAATATAATAGGATTTGTTAAACATTTTCTGGGAAATCGAACTTTTCGAGTGAAAATAAACAGCACCTTTTCAAACAAAAGAGCACTACAAAACAGAACACCACAGGGATCTGTAATAAGCACAACTCTATTTTTAATCGCTATAAATGACATCATCCAAGACGTAAAGGCCCCTGTAAAAGCAAGCTTGTTTGCAAACGATGTAGTTATATATGATAAAGGCAAAACCTTAAATACCATACAGAACTTATTACAAAATGCTATCGACAAAATAGAAGAGTGGGTCAAAACAACTGGTTTTAAATTTTCCACAGAAAAGACTAAATGCATTCTGTTTTCTAAAAGAGTGCTGAATATAATACCAACGCTGAAGCTGAATCACAGTACTCCAATTTGTAAGCAAAATAAAATTTCTTGGTGTAATCCAGGTTAACCTGGAAAGTTCATATAAATCATGTAAAACACACTTGTTCAACAGTTGATGAAAACACAGGAAAATCATCACTGGGAAGCGGACACAAACCAATTGCTATATACAGAAACCTAGTCAGATAAAGGATTGATTACGGAATTATTGCTTATTCTAGCTGCAGAAAAACCTACTAAAGTAATCAAAACCATTCGAAACACAGCATTAAGAATTGCCATCGGATCCTTTCGCACCAGCCCGATAGAGAGCCTATATTGTATTGCAAAAGAACTGCCAATAGAACAACGCATCAAACAGTTATCTCTTTTTTATGCTGCTCGCATTTCAATATCCCCAAAAAATCCAGTTATAACAATACTCTCTCAAACAGCTATAAAATAGTTTATCAGCTTAAGAAAATTGTCCAACCTCCATTCTACCAACGCATTAACGCGTAGCTCGAAGAAATCCAGTACGAATATCCACCTACTCCTTTTCCTCGTGAAACCTCTGTTTCACCATGGACTATCGCTCTACCAATAATAGATACCTCCCTAACCAGCTATCATAAAAGCGAAACTCACCCCATCGTAATTCGGCAGTCGTTCTATCAGTTATAAAGGAAATATGCAAGCTTTACGTTTATATATACGGATGCATCGAAAATTGAAGAAAGTATGGGGTCTGCTGAGGTAATGCCAAATTAAATGTTCTACTATCATATTCTAAACGTATGCAGCGCCTTTACAGCGGAGTTATACGCCATACAACAGGCTCTACACCATGTGTCACACACACCTACGCAGAAATATGCAATTTGCACGGACTCGTTAGGCGCAATCCAGCCAATCCAGCAAACACACTATTCCTCAAGTCCTATGATGCAAAATGTTAAAACAAAAGTAACTCACTTATTAAGTCGTGGAAAGGAAATAGTGATGATCTATGTACCATCCCATATAGGAAAAACAGGGAATGAAAAAGTCGATAAAGCAGCACGTGATGCAACTCTAAGACCAACACAAGTAAACAACATTCACACAATTGGTGACATTAAACCATTTTAAATTAAAGATACACGAAAGATGGCAAAGCAAGTGGAACCCCAGTGCAACTAAACTTAGAGAAATTACTCCTGACTTTGATTATTCTCTGCGGCTACCCGTGGACAGGATCTTGCAAGACGAAGTTACAAGTATCAGAATAGGTCACACCAAATGTAACCATGGATACATATTTAGTGGCGAAAGACAACCCATATGTAATGCATGCCAAGTTACTAACACAATCAAACATATACTCGTGGAATGTCCAAAATATGCTGTACAACGCAGAACAAGTAAGATGCCTGCAGATATAAAAGAAGCAATGGGTGACACCCCTGAAAATGTACGAAGATTAACCAACTTTCTGAAATATATAAATACATATAATGAATTGTAAATTATAACTTAACTGTACCATATGAGCTAATGGCCCATAGTGGTCGATGCTATTATTAAAAAAAAATAAAAATAAATTAATTTTAACACCAGGTCAAGCCATTTTATGTTTACATAAACGACGCTTCGCGCGCAAATTGCGCTCTCTCCAACGGCACCTCGAAGTGAAACTCCGGCAACATCTCATTTCCATCTCCCTCTCTCTGGGGTTAGTGAATTAGTTACGATTAGTTAGGTTAGTGGGGTTAGTGGATTAATTACATCTTGGCTGGAAAACGTCCATTAGGTAGTACATCAGCAAGATTAGGTTAGTAGGATTAGTCAATTAAGTTATTGAAGAACTTCTTTAAACACAACGTTTTTGAGAAAACTCTTATTTTCGGGAACATACAAAGAAATTCCTTTAATCGAAGTAACTCTTGAAAAGGCCACGTAAAGTAAGCCGTGTGTGAAGACTTCTGTTTCGAGGTAAATTCCAATCTGATCGAACGTTTGCCCTTGGGACGTCGCTTTCCAAAGGGGCCCCCGGGGCTGCGCCCCTTTCCAAGGGGCCCCCGGGGCTGCGCCCCTCTTTAAGTGGCCTCTCGGGGCTGCGCCCCTCTCCAAGGGGGCCCCCGGGGCTGTGCCCCTTCCCAAGGGGGCCCCCGGGGCTGTGCCCCTCTCCAACGGGGCCCCCGGGCCTGCGCCCCTCTCCAAGTGGGCTCTCGGGGCTCCGCCTCTCTCCAAGGGGGCCCTCGGGGCTGCGCCCCTCTCCAAAGGGGCCCCCGGGACTGCGCCCCTCTCCATGTGGGCTTTCGGGGCTGCGCTCCTCTCCAAAGGGGCCCTCAGAGCTTCGCCCCACTCCAGGAAGGCCCCCGGGGCTGTGCCCCTTCCCAAGGGGGCCCCCGGGGCTGTGCCCCTCTCCAACGGGGCCCCCGGGCCTGCGCCCCTCTCCAAGTTGGCTCTCGGGGCTCCGCCTCTCTCCAAGGGGGCCCTCGGGGCTGCGCCCCTCTCCAAAGGGGCCCCCGGGGCTGCGCCCCTCTCCAAAGGGGCCCCCGGGACTGCGCCCCTCTCCATGTGGGCTTTCGGGGCTCTTCCCTGGACGTCCAGTCAAAATGAAAAAAACGGCGGACATCCGAACTTACACACAGACCAACATAGGATTTTATTATAGAGTGGATATCACTTTCCCTTGATATATCGCTGTCAGTATCAGATGCAGAAACGTGAATTACTAGTGGTTTAACTGCTTCAATGGCTTCCTCGATGAGCTCCTCACGTTGGTACCACTTTGTGATGAGCATGCTCGTATGCCTTACACAGTTTTTCCAAACATCTGGACCAACGTGCTCTAAGGCTCCCTTCCACGTTTCTAAAACCTGTGTATCCCCGTAGCGATCTCTACCTATATGCTTATTATAATAGGTTTTTGTTTGAGCTCATACTAATTCTATAGCATTGAAGTCGCAGTGATATGATGGCAAGCGAAGAACTTCGTGGCCTTGTTCTCTGATGTACTCATCAATAACATACCTTTTTGGTTTTTGATTTAGCTTTGCTAGCGCTAATAATTCATTTTTGTTCATATTGTTTTCAATTGACACATTATTGTTATTCAACCATTGGATAATTTCAGCTTTTCTTCATGTCCAAGTGGGTTGCTTTTTAAGCAACATGCTGTGATATGGAGCATTATCGATAATTATTAATAAAGGCCCTTCCAAACTGCAGACCAGCTGTTCTTTTACCCATTTGAAAAATAAATCACCATTCATTTCTGCATGATAATCAGCAGAAATTGTTTTTGAAGCAAATATTAAACCTGCATTATTAACAAAGCCTCCCGTACCACCAGCATGCAGAATGATGTAACGTTTGCCATCATAGCCTTCAGGTTTACGGACGCTCTTCACATTACTGTCCTGCCATGATTTCATTGGGTTTCCCTTAGAGTAAATCCAGGTTTCCTCTAGAAAAATTATATCTCTAATAGGAGACTGTAAATTTTTCACGTATTCTCTCATAAAGTAGCCTCGCATAGCAGCAATATTAATTCTTTCCACTAAAAATCTTCTATTACTTTCCTTTGCAAATTTAAAGCCGATGGAAGGAAGAACTCTGTGTAAACTGGTTCCGCTAATATGTGTTATTTGTTTAGCCCTTAACTCGGTATTGAAAAAGTTTAAGCCATCAGACCTAACCACTAGGTTTAATTAAATGTAACTGAACGTTTGATGGATGATAAATAGCTGTATGTTGGAATAGTGCATATAAATGTAAATAACAACTAAGTAAGTAATACATAAGTAACTTAGGCTAAGTAACTAAGTCGAGATAATCAAAGGATTATCTCCCACATGTCAGTAAATATGTCAAAGGTAGAACTCATTGTCCAATTAGGACTGATTGTTCAATATGTGGAGTTAATAAAAAAAATGCACAAAGTATGCTAAAACATATGGAGGCAATTGAAGTTTTAATTGAAGACAGACGTCTAGCTATCGTGTTTTTAAGTCAAACAAGGTTCACAGAGAATATTGAAGACTGTCAAATAAGTTTTCGGGGTTATGTCACCAATCGTTGTAATTCCGTAAATCGCCATACGGGCAGAGTGGCAATCGTTATGCGTAATAATATTAAGTTCAAAATAGTGTCAAACTTTTCATTTAACAATGAATTCTGGCTGCTATCCATTTACATAACGCAAGGATTTTACAACGGATTGTACACTGCTGTTTATCGTTCTCCCAGGGCCAGTATTTCAAGATTTTTAGAGCAGTTTGAAAAATGGTACGACGACACAATCCCAGACGACACCAAGCATTTAATTTTAGGCGATTTTAACTGGAATATCTCTAAAGATTCATTCTACACAAGCAAGTTTCTACAATTGAAGAGTGGAAGTACCAAAGGGGCTAAGTGCCAAAACCATATTTTCGAGTAATTGAAGAATAACACTATCAAATTGCCAAAAACATTTATTCAAGCTTGAAAAATTTCTAACATGTTTACCACGATGTGGGAAATTATAATAACTAACATTTAAAAAAAAAATACATTCCTAGCTATTATTAAAAAAATAAAATACAACAAACAAATAGAAAAGTGCTAAGTGCCAAACATTTTTTTAGAAGATGGGCCAAGTGCCGTTCTGTAATCTAGGTTTCCAAGTTAAGGATGTGGCGGTAAAAGTTCTTATGCTCTTCTGTTTTCATATAATTTATCATAGAGGTTAACGATTTTTTCTTATTTTCAGATATTTTGTTTACCTTTGGTTGCAATTTCAGCTCTGCTTCTTTAAGCTGCAAGAGGGTAACTCCTTTTTTCAAAATATTTATTTTTCTCCATGGCTCAATATCGCCAAACGTTTCTTTCATCTGCATTAGTGTAGGGTTTCTATTATCAAATTTTATTTTTACAGCTTTGCTGATGTTAAGGTTTTTAGTATTTAAAAACAGGTCTGCTGCACTTTTTATGTCAAAAAATCCCTTGTCTTCCATATCAATAATGTCGAATGGTGGCGTATATTTCGCCGACTTTACTACTTCATGTAGGTCTTGTGGAACCATCGACTTCATAACCCTTTTTCTTTTTTCTATTAGGCCGAAGTCCCTGTCGCAAGGCATATAACTATGGCCACTTATCAAAAAATTATATTCAATGGTATCAAATACCCCGTGTACGACTAAAAAAATCAATACAAAAAGAACCATCTTATTTTTGTTTTGGCCTGCGCAGTTGTCACTCCATAATACTAAATTTCTCTTGTGGGTAACTCCATTATTTAAAGTTCGTAGCAAACATGATGCTACTTCGTTACCCCCACGACCAGCCATGCCTTCATGCCACATGCACATGTAACCATGATTAGTATCTGCAATATGAATTCCCAAATTATAGCATGATAACTGACTTAAGTAGAACATGTCGCTGTGAGTTAAGGTGGGAACGAACATGACCTGTTGCATATCAAATGAAATACAACATTTCTGGCTATCAGGTTGTTGAGAATCAACAGTTTCTTTTTTCATATATTGCAAACTTCGCTCTACCTTTCTGTGGTGAAGTTCAAGTTGAATCTTCGCATTATTGGACTTCTTCGGGCCAATTTTGGCTGCACAGTTAAGTTTGTCACACGTATGGCATGTGTCGACACGAGGGCGATGAAAACTTAACTTGGGGAAATCTTCCTTAAACACCTTAACATACAACTTGTAAGTCATTGGCAAATTTGGGTACTTTGCCTTAAACGCTTTATACAGTCGGTGGTGATTTAAATCTGGACTAATATATTGTTTGACAGATTTAGCTCTGGAATAATGCGATTCATCTCTTGGAATAGATAGAATATGTTGGCGAACTCGTTGGCGGTCTTCAATACCAAATTTTGAAATCTTATGGTTAGTGCGCAAATCCTTATAAGTAGTTTCCCCGAGCTTTTTTTTCTGAACAATAACAGCTAGTCTTTTTCGGCTAACATCGAAAGTATCTATAAACGTGGATCGACAAACGCGAATAATATTGCCCTCACCATCTGGTAATGTATAGAAAACCGAAGTTTGACGATGACTGTTTGCAGGATCTTGATATTTTCCATTTCTTCGCCTTTTTATTCCCGATATGGATATTAAACCCATTAAATATGTACCTTGAACTTGAGAACTTTCACTATAAAATTTTTGAAAAAGCTGAAGTTTTCGTTCAGCAGTGAGCTTTTTGCAGTCATAATAACATTTGCAGACTCTCTGAAATAAAAATTCAGCTATTAAAATTACATTCAGTAATGAAAGTGGTTTCATAAATCGTTACGTTCTAGTTAATAAAACTATTCGTAATACACTTCAAAATTGTGGTGATTTACTAGTACACCACAATGCTTAAATTTCCCGCCATTTGGCGCCATTTTCGTGCCCGCTGCATTGTAGAAATACATGGGATGGCCTATATTTCCAAGGTTGCTATATTTATGCACCTTAATCACGTACTATATAAAATACATACATACTGGATCAAGTATATAAAATACTATAATAGGTGTGTATGTTTAGTATAAATTTTTTGCTGAATTGCTTGCCATAAACAATAATTTAGAGGTTAATATAAACCCACCTGAGGCTGCGGTTCCTTTTTGGCGGGAACTTCTTTCTTTTGACGATTGATATAAGATTGTCCTGCCACTTTTTTCATTGCTTGAACAGCTCTGAACCTTCCACTCTCTTTTCCCATTTTGACAACTATACACAAAACTCCAATTTTACACTTAGTAACGGCCGATAAAAGTATAACAAGTGACACCCGTGACTCTGTTGAAGTAAAGGCACTTACTACCTTTGTATGGAAAATAGGCCTGCAACATACACACAGCTCCATCTGTGATATTTAATTTCAACCTTTGTGTAACGAGTGGCACTTAGCACTTTTGTTAGGACATGCGGCATGGTACATGGAACCTTTCTAAAGCAAAAACTAAAATTTGTAAAATTTGGCACTTAGCCCCTTTGGTACTTCCACTCTTCAATTAATAAATACGTTGGGTTTAAATCAACTCGTAACCGAATTTACGCGCTCAACAAAAAATTCCAATACAATCATTGACCTCGTTTTAACAAATCAAGACAATGTCATTTGCAATGTACAGATTCCACAAATTTCTGAACATAATGCAATCGATGTCAGGTTACAAAATGTTGCGCGATATAACAGCAATTTTGAAAGAGTTAATATCACAACGTTCGCTAATTACTCCTCACAAAAACTGCTTGATAAACTAAATAAATATAGCTGGGTCACATTAGATAGTAAAGATGTAAACAATCTGGCCACACATATGGTTAGCAGAATAGAAAATTCCGTAAATGACCTCATTAAAAACAAAACAATTATTACACTTAAAACTGACACCCCATGGTTTAGCTGTGATTTACATAAGCTCCAGGCGAAACGCAATCAACTCTACAAGACAGCTAAATTTACAAAAAACACGCAGGACTGGCAAAACCGTAAACGTATTCGGAATTTTTACAGCAATAAAATTAAAGAAAGGAAAAACCAATATTATGAAAATAGAATAGAAAGCTATCGTGGAAATCCAAAGAAGATGTGGAAAAGGACAAATAAATACTTCCTCAAAAAATTTTATTTGACGGAGTAGAAATTAGCAATGCCCAGGATATTGCCAATAAATTTAATCAATACTTTGTAAATAGTATATTAGAGCTAAACTAGTCCATTATTATAAACGACATGTTAAAGCATTTTGTATCCTGCAGTATTTAAGTCGATTATTTAAGCTTTCAGTACAGCCTGTTTGTATTTCAAATCCGATACCAGCATTTTTAACTTCTCATCACCTATTCCAACAATTTTCGAATTAGAACACACTGTATATGGGCGTAGCGGTCTCGTTTTTGCCATTTTAGGCCACCCTTTATCAAAACACGTGCGCATTTAGCGCGGGTAAAACCCTTTCCGTCCGCCTAAGATTACGCCTCGTGATTGGCTAAGACTCAGCTTGGGTACGCGAAGCTTGATTTTTGCTTGCAAGGGGAGAGTCCCGACAGAGCTGTTGACGGTAACGCACGCAGCGTTGAGTGTTTTTGGTGCTCCCGATGGCCACGTTCTGCAACGTAGTTTAAGGAGTGATCCTTCCTTCCCACTGGATAGGGGATTTCGCTGGTAGGACGTGTAGAGTGCCCTCGATTCTATCGTTGCATTCGGTCTCATGTGCGAGCCCCATCCCAATTAAACGCCATTCCAAGGCGGATTCAAGCTCCAAAGATGCTTTCGTACCGCCCCCGCTGTCAAACCTAGTCCTTGCTGAAGGCACCGCCAGTGGCTGCCCACGCAACGCTTAGGAGCCGCCCGAAAATATAAGTATCGTTGCAAATTATTGTGTAACCTAGTAGCCATTTTTCATAAGACGCGAACTTATCATCGCGTGTGTTAACGCTATTGTGCCTAATTCGTTGTCTGTGGAGTGACTGAACTGTCATGCATGTAGCCTACAACCGGGGCTAATTAATTAAACTACCGCATTTCTGGTCGCCATTGGTGTGACTAATCAATCGCTATTTATGTTACTGATATCGTGCCCGCCATTGCTGTAAATTTATGCGTTGCGGCCGTTTGTAATTCATAGCTAACATTTGCTCTGTGTTTGAGCCAAGCTTGCAATATAGCCGCTGCTAATCCATGTGCTTTGGCCATTCTTGGAGATGTAATTAAACAGTGGCTCTGGGCGCGCCTAAATTAAGCGAGATTGTTGTTGTGAGTTGATGTGCTTCGACCGCTCGCATGCGTAGCTAACCAGGTGCGCTGTGCGAAGTTGTGGTTGTGAGTTTATGTATTTTGGTCGTTATCATTTGTAATTAAATATTTGCTGGTGCTGATCTAAATTAAACATTACAGTGTTGCAAATTTGTGTGTTTCGGCCGCTTTCTTTCATGAGTAAACCTTAGCTTTGTGTATGACCCAGTTAATCCAAGTATAGCAATGATTTAATAACCCAAAACGAAACATTATATGTACAGAACAAAAAGTATTCTAACACAACGCAAAACGTATACCATGCGTCCACGAGACTACGCACCATGGCGCTGCAGTAATGCTAGTTTATTTTAAATATCTACTCTTCCGGTGGCAATTGATAGTCAAACGGTTGCTAAGCATTGACCATTAAAATTGAATTTGCAAGTAATAAATAAAGTGCCTTGGAACGTTTTTGAATGGTCATGGCTATACAACGTATGAATAATATGTTGGTGGCACTGTAAGTCTATATCAAATTCGAGGTTAGCAGGTTGGGTTTTGCGTCAGTCTGTGTCAAAACTGACGCAAAACCTAACCTGCTATCGTCGAATGTGACACCATACGTCAAGTTGAATGCGACTAATCGTTTATTGCCATAGAAAAATAAATATAATAGGGTTTGTCATTAAGCTGTTTTCGTAAAAGCAAGAGCTGATCTTTGGGAGAAATTAATGTTGCTCTGATTCCATGGTGCGAAACCCTGTGGACACACGGTATATGTGTTAAAATACGAAAAACGATCATTTATTTAATAATAGAAAATTCTATTTTTTTGCTTGTAAATGTCAACAGAAATATGTCTTCTAAAATTGCGATTTCCAACATTATTTTGCAGGTTGAAATTTAATTCAAGTTTTCTTATTTCAACCTTTTCAGCTAACGGTAGGCTTTCAAAATTAATGTTGAGAGTACTTAGTTATGCTATTTTCTGCCATTTTTTTTATAAAACTGCATGAAACAGCCGAAATCACTCAAGGTAGATACACGCGCTCCAACTAGTGATTGGCGATATTGATTTTTCAGTCGCAGGCTGAGTCGTAATTGGGATTTTTTATATTAGGAGTTGAAAACGTGATGTGATCACGACTTTAATATTGCGTTCATATCATTTACGAATACCTAAAAAGTATCAAATCTGCGAAGACCCGACTTCACTTCTCATGGTCCTGCAAGCAGTTATACCGATAAGAACTCATTTATTACCAAAACAGTACTCGGGCTCTAATACATTCATGTGGCAATGTCAAATATTGCACCACATTTTCTATCGGCCGCTGCCTGTACTCTCGGCTGGCATTACATTTCGAGAGCACTATATTTGTAAATAATTCCTCCAGTTTACTACGGTCTTGGCTGCAACAGCGTTAGCTTTCGCGTCACATTGAAACTACTATATCTCGATTCTGCTGAGTCAGAGTTTTTCCCGTACGGGGTTCTGATCAATTATCTACAATAGTTTTGAAAAAAATATCAATGGCTATTCAACACTATAACATATAAACCAATCACATTTCAGACATTTGCTTTTTTCAACCAATAACGGCAGTATATCACTGAATATTGGGCACCATGCAAAATATTCACAAAACAATGTACGTACTCAAAAAATAAATAGCCTTGTTGCGAAGTATCGCTTAGCAACGATGTTCTGTCCTTAGTGATATCCCTAGGTTACGTAACACTAAACCCCAACAAACTGTGTGACTTGTTTTAAAAAAATTTAAAATGCTGTGTTTTGGAAGTATTCCGCTGAATTTAATTGAGAATGAATAATTATATTAATTGTTGGATTATTTTTCAATAAAGTTAATCGTTATGTATTAATATTGTTAAATAGTCGTCCCAAATACCACTCGAAGTGGATATATATTTTTTAAATATTTTGTCATTTCCATAGAAATTATTGCAAATTTCACTCAACAAAATCACATTTAAATGTCACTCGCCTTCGGCTCGTGACATTTTTGATGTAATTTTGTATCGTGAAATTTAAACGCAATAATTTACATGGAAACGACAAAATATTTGTCAAAAATATATCCACTGCTTGTGGTATTACCCTTGAGTATTTCTTTACCTCTCTCTAGATTATTCAATTATTGCCTAACTGAAGGTATTTTTCCAAATTGCCTAAAAACTGTTATAGTCACACCACTTCATAAATCTGGTTCAATACTTAAGATTTCAAACTATAGACCAATTGCCCTCACGTCTTGCATCTCCAAAATATTTGAAAAGCTTATAAAAAAACAATTGGAATCATTTTTCAACCTTTGTAACATTTTCTCTGATAATCAATATGGTTTTAGGAATGGGAAATCTACTGAAGATGCTTTGGCTTTTCTGACGTCTAATATATATCGTTCCTTAGACTCTTCTAAGCATACTCTTGCGATATTCTTAGATTTGGCCAAGGCATTTGACACAGTTTCTCATCGTACTTTGTGCCATAAACTGGAGATGTACGGCGTGAGGGGGATTGCACTATCACTTATAAAAAGTTATTTAACAGGAAGAAAACAACAGGTCGTAGTTAATAACTCTTTAAGTTCTGCAAAATCTATATCGTGTGGGGTTCCACAAGGGTCAATTTTGGGACCATTGCTTTTTATTATGTATATAAATGACCTTTTGCGCTACAACTTACATAACAGTCATATGGTTTCCTTTGCAGATGACACTGCTATTGTGATCAATGGTGATTCATGGGATCACGTCATTTCTGATGCCACTAACCATCTTCTTCTTCTTCTTCTTCTTCTTCCCGTGGTTCCTTGTGGAACAAAGGGCGTCTTGCGACGTTTCCATGGCTGGTTGAAATAAGTACAAGGTTGCCGGCCTTGCACCTCTTGTCCCATTCACTTTTTTTCACTTAAGTTCTTATACACTGTAATGTTTGAGTTGAGTGCATTTACTATTAGAATTTATAACTTGATTTTACTAGTATTACTGTTTATTTATTTATTTATTTGTTTATATAATCACATCTGTTTAGTAAGGTTTTTCCATCTGGATTTATCTTGGGCGATTGCTTTAATTTCATTCCATGTTTTTCCCTGTTCTTTAAATTGTTTCTCTGTGGCTCTTTTCCAGGTGTTGCTTGGTCTCCCCGGATTTCTATTTCCTTTTACATTAAATTCTAGTGCCTGTCTTGTGATGTCGTGGCTCGGCTTCCGTAACGTGTGGCCTATCCATTGCCATTTCCTTTTATTCATAGTGCTCTCGATTGGTTCTTGGCTTGTAAGATTCCATAAATCAGTATTTGAAATAACATTAGGCCAATAAATGTTTGTAATTCTTCTCAAGCAATTATTGACAAAGGTTTGGATTTCTTGTACCTGACGCTTGTTTGGTGCCCATGACTCACACCCGTACAATAGCACACTTTTCACGTTGGTGTTAAATATCCTTACTTTGGTTTGCATAGTCATCTGGTTCGATGTCCATATGTTCCTTAACATATTAAACGCGCCTCGTGCCTTGTCGATCCTGCTTTTTATGTCTTTCTGATAACCGTTTTCTTTTGAAACTAAACTGCCTAAATACACAAATTGTTCTGTACTTTCGACGGTTTTGTCTTCTATTTCGATGATGTTCTGGTTCTTACCATTTATGTTGAGAAGTTTCGTTTTGTCCCAGTTAATTTTAAGCCCTATTTCTTTCGCTGTTGTCTGTAGTGCTTTCAGCTTATCTTGTGTGTGTTTTATTTTCTCGTTTATTAAGCAAACATCATCCGCAAATTCAATTTCTTCCAGGAACTGTCCAAATCTCCATGTTAGCCCGTTCTTGTTTTTCATTGTCTTCCTCATCAGCCAGTCTATTACAATAAGGAACAATATGGGCGATAAAATACAGCCCTGCCTGACACCCGTTTCAATAGTAAGCTTTTCAGTTATTATTCGGTTATGTTGAATTCTAGCCCCGTAATCCTTATAAAGTAGTTTAATTATCCGTATTATTTTGTGTGGTATACCAAACTCTTCTAATATCTTCCACATCTGCAACCTTATTATCTTATCGAAAGCTTTTTCGAAATCTATAAAACACAAGTGTAATTCTTTATTCCATTCTGCGCTTACTTCGATAATTATTCTAAGAGTATTTCTGAAATATCAATGTTAAGATTAATTTTAACGTCGTCATTACTTCGTGTATCTTCTATTGTTATTTCTTTGTTTGTGTAAATCTCTTTAAAATGTTCAATCCATCTATTAATAATTTCCGAATCATTAGTAAGCAGTTTACCTTGTTTATCTCTTATCTGTGTAAGTGGAAAGCTTCTCCTGCCTGACAGCCTGCGTGTAATTTCGTACAAAGTTTTCATATCATTGAGTTCTGCTGCTTGTTCTGCCTTGCCTAGGAGTTCTTCCTGGAAATTTCTTTTATCCTTTCTTGCACTTCTCTTTATATGTTTATCTTTTTCCCAATATACTCTTTCCAATTCTTCTTTATCTTTCCCCTCTGCTGTTAGTTTTTCCTGTTTAATAACTTTTCTTTCCTCTATTTTGGTCCAAGTGTCCTTTGACATCCATTCCTTTCTTCTCTCCCTATTCAGACCCACCGTTTCTGTCGCTGATTCTCTCATGATATCTTTGTATATTTCCCATAACCTTTCGATTGACAGCTGCTTTGGATCTTGTATAACCTCGTATTTATTTTTTAATTTCATTTGAAACTGTTTCCTTACTTCATTGTCTTGCATAAGCCACTTTGTATTAAATTTCGTTCTTCTCCATTCTTTCTCTTCGCTTCTCTTTAACTTGATTCGGAGTTTTGATCTCACAAGAGCGTGGTCTGATCCGATATCTGCACCTCGCATGGCCCTTACATCCATTAAAAAAATTCTAAATTTTCTGTCAATAGCCACATGGTCTATCTGGTTTTTGTATTTACCTCCAGGAGAGGTCCACGTTACCTTATGTATGACGTTGTGTGTAAATAGACTGCCGCCTATAATTAAATTATTAGTAGCACAAAAGTTTACAAATAGTTCTCCATTCTCATTGATTTCTCCTACTCCTTCCTTGCCCATTACTTCTTCTCTACCGGTATTATTTCTCCCAATTTTTGCATTTATATCGCCCATGAGGATCTTTATATCTCTTTTATATTTTTTCCTTATATTATCATAAACTTTCTGTAACTCTCCATAGAACGTGTCTTTTTGTTCTTGTGTGGCAATATTTGTTGGTGCGTATACCACTACAATAATCATATTGAAAAATCTCGCTTTAAATCTTGCCCACATAATTCTTTCGGAAATTCCTTGCCATTCTACAAGGGCTTTCCTTGCATCGTTGTCCATTATCATAGCAACCCCCTCTTCGTGTTTTGCGTCTTCTTCCATTTTTCCAGAATAAATAATTGTTGTGTCTTTTATTAACTTTAACTCTCCACATCCTGTCCATCTCGTTTCAGATAGGCCTAGAATTCTTAGCTGGTAATTACGCATTTCATTCACTATTTGGTGTGTTTTACTTATCTCGTACATGGTACGTACATTCCAACATCCTATGTATTGCAGGGTTCTCAGATCTAATTCATTTTCATTTTCTTTACTTATCTTATTACTCGTTTTTCTTGTTTTCTTTTTTTCTTGTTTTCTTTTTACATTGCTTCTGCCTTCTAACATTGCGGTCGTCTTCGTGGTGTCCGTCCAGCTTATCTGTATTTACTTTTTTGAAATCTTGTAGCACTGTTCTCCATCTTCTTTCCTTTCCGTTTGTGGATTGGTGTTGAATTCATTAGCTGTTCTAATGTAAAACTTTCCCCATTTACCATGAGCTTGTTGTAATTTATAAAGGCTCTATACCCTGCCTCTCTAGCTTGCTTCATATGGCTAAGTAACATTTTCCTCTGCATTTGTACTAACCTGGAGTAGTCTTCGTTGATCCATATCGGTCTGCCTTTAAGTTTTTTCGCTGCTTTTAATGTTTCAAGTTTCTTTGACATCATTATAAATTCGATTAGTATAGGTCTGGTTCTGGGTTTTTCATTTTATTGTTTATATCCTAGTCGTGCAATATTTTGTATTTCATTTTCAATGTTTATTTCAATTCCTAAATCCCTAAATAGGACCCTAACTTTTTCTTTCAGCTCTATATCAGGTTCATTCGCCTCTTCTTTTAAGCCTTGTATTATTAGCCTTTTCTTTCTAATCTCTCTTTCGAGCATTTCAATTTTAATTTCTTGCTCATTAACCTGTGTTTTTAATTTCAGATTTTCTTCTTCTACCACTTTAACTTTGTTTTTAACGAGATCCAGTTCCTTTTGAAAATTGTCAATTTTATTTTCAATACGTTCCGACCTTTTGCTCATCTCATCTAATTTATTCTGAATGTCTTTTAGTATTTCTTCCATGATTGTTTTAAACTAACCATCTTAAGTTTTTAAAATATTGGTTAGATAACAATATCCTAACCTTGAATTATGATAAAACGTTTTATATGCCTTTCACAATTTATAATCAAGCCTTGCCTATCCCAAATCAGTTGATTATTCATTATTATAATTGTAAAGGAATTAATTGTGTTTGTTCTATTAATATTAAGAAGTCCTCTTCCATAAAATATTTAGGGTTAATGGTAGATCAACATTTAAGGTGGGATGTACACATAGATTACTTGGTAAAAAAAATACGTAAATTTATATATCTTTTTAGAACTCTCAAGCAGTTTGCTCAACTAAACACTTTAAAAACGCTTTATTATGGTTATATACAGTCAATATTAAACTATGGAATTTTCGTATGGGGTGGAGCGGCCAGTATACATTTATCTAGAATTGAAGTTATGCAAAAAATGATTATAAAAGTTATTTTAAATAAACCATATTTTTATTCCACTTCATTGCTTTTTTGTGAATTTGACGTGCCTACATTTTATAGATTATATTTTATTTCAATTGCCAAATATATGTACAAACACAGAAATTCATTAAATTTAGAATTTCCACTACATTTATACAGTACTCGGTTACGCGATAATCTTGTCTCCTATACTCCTCAGATGAATGTCTTTTGGTCAGCACAAGTTTTTATTTTTTATTCATAAAATATACAATTATATCAAAATTAACTCTACTATAGATTTTTCTATACCGTATAGTTCAATAACCTTCAAAAGAAAAATTTGCAATTTTTTGAAAACAGTATCTGAAAACGAAATAAAAAATTTAGTTTCATAATGTATGATTCTAAATGTTTTCTATTGGAAGTTCTCTTATTTTACTTTATTTATACCTACATTATATATATATTGTTGTTTATGATTAAATAATCCTTGGTTAATGAAATCTCAGAAATTTTGTAATTTGATATTATAAATCTTAGTCTTATAGAGGGAATTATTGCACTTCGCAACAATTCGCGAGGCGAATTAGGGAATTGCAGTAAATCTCATTCATAATTTCATGCTTCCATCTTTCTCTTCTTCTTTTATATGTCTAATTACATTTATTTGTATTTATTTGTAATGTAACTGTTTTTTTTAACTTGTATTTTTTGGGCAAATAAATGGTATTATTATTATTATTATTATTATTATTAATTCCTATACTCTTATTTCGGATCGCCCTCAGCAGCTGCCAACCACTTGGAGCATTGATACGAGCGAGTATATTGACGCATAAGATGTTATGTTGTCTTACTTGTTGGATATTTCTTTACATATTTTATACAGTGTCGAATACCTACTTCCGAATCTCATTACTCAACCCTTAACTGGTAACGTGCCGTCTGTGAGACTGCAAGCAAATTTTAATCTCAAATTTTTAGCAAAAGAGTACTGCTTTTCGGCGAATGACCTCACCTAATCTTTCTTCTATTGGTGCCCCACCTATCGCACAATTATTGGTAAATTTGGGTAACTGACGCTGGAGATGTGTTTTATTTTTAGTTCAGTGCAGTATGTGAGACGGAACGTTACGGTTTACGTGAGAATTTTTTGCCACCGGTAGGCATAGCAGGCCCTGCGAATTACAATATTTCCTTAAGTTTTTTTTTACAAATGCATTGTTTTACTTATTATTAATCGGAAAATAAATAAAATTACTTTTGATCAAAAGTTTTAATTTTTTTATCTTGGTCTGGTAAAAAGTACTTTGCCAATTTGTGTTCAAGTTGAAAATTATCTTATAATTTTTTCTTTACATTAAGTTTTCGGTTATTATTACTAAAAAATATATGCTTAACAAACCTCTATATATATATTTAAAAAAATAATTAAAACAGTTTAATTTTTTTCGCTTCAAAGGTGTGCCAGTCTCACAGACTGCACGTTACCAGTTGTGCTCCAAATTTACACGTTACCAGTTAAGGGTTAAAGCTTGTTATAAAGGGTGTTTTTTTTAGAGGCGGGGAACTTTAAATTGAAATAAAACACAGAAAAATGTTTTTAATATCCATGAAATTAGCCTTATTTGAAAGATAATTTTATGGCATTACTGTTTGAATATGATTTCGGACATGTGCCAGCCGCGGCTGGCGCGCACATGACGTAATCTGGAGGTTCAATTTTCACACACTCTTCGCAGTAAATCAGGCTGTATTTCGGCAATAACGAGTCGAATGTTGGCTTCCAAGTGCTCAATTGTCTCCGGTTTATCGGCGTAGACATGCGACTTTACATATCCCTAAAGAAAATAATCTAATGGCGTCAAATCGCACGAACGAGGTGGCCATCCATTGCGTGGATCCATTCCGTTGATCTGATAACTGGCCACCTCGTTCGTCCGATTTGACGCCATTAGATTATTTTCTTTAGGGATATGTAAAGTCGCATGTCTACGCCGATAAACCGGAAACAATTGAGTACTTGGAAGCCAACATTCGACGCGTTATTGCCGAAATACAGCCTGATTTGCTGAGAAGAGTGTGTGAAAATTGGATCTCCATATTATGTCATGTACGCGCCAGCCTCGACGGTCACATGCCCGAAATAATATTCAAACATAAATGCCACAAAATTATCTTTTAAATAAAGACAATTTTATGGATATTACAAACATTTTTCTGTGTTTTATTTCAATTTAAAGTTCTCCGCCTCTAAAAAACACCCTTTATTATAACGGTAAGATAGATGATCAAATATATTTTCAATTAAAGAATACTTACTTTTTTCGAATGCCATATAAATAGGTTGTTGACAGCTGGGAGACTAGCGCCCCTGTGCCCCTAAGGAGCGGCCACCACTAGGGAGAAGCGAAAAATTCGTTTAAATTGAGTTTTCTGTTGGTTTCTATAAATATTTATAACCTATACGCCAGTCATAATCCGGATAATCGAGAGTCAACTGTACACGTAACTATTAAAAATTAGTTTCGATTTTACTGCAAGGAATACTTTCGTTATACCAAAATAAGTTGGTAACATTTTTTATGAGATTCTTTTTTAGGGCATTTTTAAAATTCAATTGAGAAACGATCACTACCTACCTGACTTCTTTATTTATATTTTGCTTATTAAATATAAAAACAACCTGCAAATCTGTAGATGTTAAAATACAAACAGACAAGCACTCTAACAGCATTTCAAGTAAATTGTTTTTTATGTTCTCCTCCCAACCCAGAATGAAAAAAAAATATGTAGCTGACTCCTAAGACATAATGGACTTCCTTATTTCCTCACAGCCTTGTCATATTTGTTATTTTCTCATTTGCACAAACAAACTTGTATCCCTGACAACAGATAATTTAACTAATAGATATCAGGTAATTATTAAGTTTTCTTGCTGAAAGTAAAGAAATTTAGATTTGCGGTTAGAAAAAAATAGCTCGCATCTCTGTAGTAAACTTCATTAATATTTGAACTAAAAATGCCCTCGACTCCCGCCTCAGAATTAAAATCGTAGTTCACTCCCTTGGTGCATAAATAACTATTAGTCACTAACTTACTGTTTGGGTTAACACAGCTTTGTCAGCAATAAAAGCTTCATTCTGTTGCTAACTTCTCACTGACGGTTAAAAAAACGTTTTTATTGAGGATAAATTTAATATAGTCGTACTTCCAGCATTCACAAAGAGCCACAGAAGACATCAGATATTACAAAAAATATCTGACCTCAGCTGTCTGCAAAGGCTGTATTGTCTTATTATTTTGTATTCGAATTCCCGAAGATATTCAGCGTTCGAGAGAAATACTCGAATTATACTGAATGCGAATTTTTTGTATACCATATTATTCCTTTTTAAAGAGTATTCAGTTTTCGTTCTGAAATTTCTTGTTTACCTAGCTGGTTTGGTTTTCTTCCCGCAAAACTCGAATATGCACTTGTGAAAATACCCGGGTATTGCACTTGTGCAAAATATTCGCTGTATTCGACTCTGAGTGGTTCAAATTTTGGAAATTGGTTGATGGAATTGGTTTATATTATCTGAGGGGAATAGTCTCTTCACCAAATCATCGTCTCAGCCAATTTTACGTTTGTAATTTGGCGGAAATAATATTTTCAGAGGTTCATTCCAATCAACTCTGCCAGGTTGGTCACTGTTTAGGGCTGATGAAGATGACAGCTTAGCTGTCAAAATACGTATTTAGCGTTTGTTAAATATTTGTGTGGTTAGGGTATTTTAACAAATTGTTTCGGCTTTTACAATTGTCTAGATGAAAACTGTCGTGCCAACGTAGATTAGTTGAGATCGAGGACAAATTAAATTCGTTAAGTTAAGCAAATTAAACATGCAGACACGTTCTTATAACATCTATTGAAAGTTGTGTCTAATTTCTAATTTCTTCCATGCTCTTATCAGCGTTTTGAAGTTTTCCTCTAAAAACATTATACAGTGCTTTCGTAAAGTAGTGGATAAACTCGTTAAAAATTCAAGGAATGACTTTTGGAAAAACGCTGGGGCCCCTCAATTTTTATTTTTGTTTGCGCATTTTTTTTTAAATAAAATCTATACATACAGAGTGACCCGCGTAGGAGGTATGACGTCATCGGTGTTTTTTTAAATAGCAATCCTCTTTTTTATTACGGTATTATGATTAAATAGTGTAGGCGATTTAACTTTTCTTTACGAAGAAAACTGTTTTTAAAAAGCTACACTTTTTATTTACAGTAAATAATTACGGAATTATGATTAAATAGTGTAGGCGATTTAACTTTTCTTTACGAAGAAAACTGTTTTTAAAAAGCTACACTTTTTATTTACAGTAAATAATTACGGAATTATGATTAAATAGTGTAGGCGATTTAACTTTTCTTTACGAAGAAAACTGTTTTTAAAAAGCTACACTTTTTATTTACAGTAAATAAGGAGCAGAGTTACAGCATTTGATACAGGTGCAAGCTACTACTGACTAAATTATTTCCACAGTGGCTTATAAACGAAAGATAACCGTTTGTACGCAATATTCTATCTAATCAAGCGGATGCAGTCCTATCTATAAAAGCACAGCAGAATAGATCACGTAATTCCTCCATCCGTAGCGTTGAATATAATAAGAGATTAGATTCAAGCAAGTTTGCATAATTAATTAATAAGTTCAACTAGTGGCTATTAGGCGTTACGTTCACAATAAAACAGTAATGATAATTTTATGTGATTACATATATGGCTTAATCTAAGTTGGCGTGCACTGGACCAAGGGTATTGAGTTAGACTTTATATTTTCAACCTCTCGATTTGGAGGTATTATTAACTTACATAGGTTATTCATAATTGATACACTTTTATAATAAAAGTAAAAAGTTACGCATATTACAATAATTACCATTACAATAACAATAATTAGGGAGCTAAAACTTAAATATTCGTATTTAATAGAGTCGAGGTTTTCAAGTGTTGATATTTCTTTCGTTAATTTTGCTTGGTTCTGAACAAGATTGTGGACATTAACTGGTGACAAGTCAATTTTGGCTATTTCAGGTTTATATGAAGGATTTGATCGTAGTTTTCCAATAGATATTAATTCAATTTGTTTTTCTTCATTGGGAGACGATTCAAAAGTGGTCAAAAGTTCGTTTTGATTTATTGGTAATACGTTTTCTCTTTAGAGAATCGATACATTTTATATCAATGATAGTTATGTTAGGAGAGCTAACGATCCAAGTTGATCGATTTATTTTTACTATTTTTGTGGAGTGTAAATGAAATATAAGAGGTTGGCATGTTAGATCATCTTTAAGTGTCAACAATTGTGTCTCGCACAGTTTTGAATTTGGCAATAGAAAGTGATCGTTTTGAAGGCAAAAATAATTAGAAGGAGTAACTTCTATGCAGCGATCGTTATTAACAGGGGTGCTAAATTCTGTGTTGAAAAGAATGGTGTTGTAAGTAGGTATGATAATTTGAAAATAATTGGTATTGAATGCAGGAAATGGAATCAATTGTATGTATTGGTACTCGCAATGTGGTTTTATCAAGGGAACCTCATATAAAAAGGTAAAAGTGGTATATTTTTGTAAAGCTTTAATTTGAATTAATGATTCGTATAAATGTAGATTTTCATGAGAGACGGGATAAGGAATATCTAGAACTCTCTTAGCGGTTGTCTGTAAATTTTGAGGGGTTTTAGAAATTTTTCTTAGAGCAGATAGCAGATCATCATTATCGATCAAAAATAAATGTAACTGGTGTGTTTGAGCAAATGTTAGTAAAGTCTCGAGGTCAGTACATGTTGAAATGAATAATTGCAGTGATTGGATTGATTGGTCCAGGATAGCAAAAGTAGAGAGGGTTCCTAAAATTTCCTCAATTTCTAGTTTAGTATCGAGAATAAGTTTATTTAAATTTTCATTCAGAATATTTTGGTTGTCTGCCAGATTTTTAATATTTGTGGCAAAAGTATTAATTGTATCGTTTAATATATACGCTTCTTCTTG
>CALNHX010010275.1:0-41779 GCA_940337035.1 Agriotes lineatus | reverse complement strand
CTCCTTAGGTATACTATTAAAAACCCCCCTCCGCTTCCATATTTTTATTTTATTAACTATTTTTTCAAAATTGCCCCCATTATCTTATACAGGGAGCGTTCAAAAATATTTTGACATCCCCCTAGTACAAAATAACTTTTTTCAAATGATGTATGAATGTGCTGCTTTTCTTGATTTTACTTGGCCTTTATGCACTTATCTAAGAGTAACTCAAAAATTCTTTGTCATAATTGTACAAAAAAAGCGACATTTTTATAATTTACATCAATAAGCACTTTTCCCATTTCTGGCGCACTTAGATAAACGAACAGCTCAGGTGATATGTAACCGGAAAAATAAATTACGAGTTCTTCCTGTTGGAATATGTCGTTGAAGGAAATACGAGGATTTCTCTTTCTTAAATTATGAAGAACTGGTTCACCCAATATTTACGAGATTTTAACAGTACACGAGTCAGTAATTATAATATGCATGTTTTTGTCAAATCGAAAGTACGTTTTTACTATAAGGCCGACGATATTTTTTATATTAGACGTGCGACTGAGATCAACTAGAAATAATGATTGGCATATTCTTCAAGCCATTGACCTATATTAACAGAAAGAATACAGTCATTTGTCATCAATATGAAATTCAAAAAATATTTTACAATTTTCACAACTGATTCCAAAGCTAAATCTCGGTACCATAAGAAAAACCTTTTAAATATCTAATAAGCTATTTAATAGAAAAAGTTGAACTCACAATAATATTTAGGGTAAAACGTTGAAAAATAGGATTTTCATTGTCTACTATATTTTTCAAGAGTTAGTTTTTGTTACCTTGAAGGCCAATTAAAGTGCCCTAAACAATTTCTGTGTTGACACCGGATATGCTTCATCAATTTTAAGTCTTCTCTCGTGTGGTACTCGTAATTTTAAACATTTTATATATTTGACAGCTTTATAAATGTATTTTTCTACGATCGTGTAAAAATGACTTTTTTATTATACCTGCATCAGAATCGCCGTTTAAAGCACGCCTGAGCGTGCAAAAACAGGCGATTAAAGCTCGCCGAGCTTTAAAGGTTGTCAAGGAAACGACTGAATGCAACAACGGACGTGGACGAGACAAAAATGTAAACAATTCTCGTAACTATAGTAGCAACATTATTATGCCCTTTCGATTTATCAAGGCAAAAATTATTAATAAGTTTTTAGTGCGTAATTTATTTCCAGTATTGTAGGTATAAAAAAAAATAGCGTAAAGTATTCGTGGATAACTGGTCTTTAAAACACTTGCTCTATTTCGAGCACTCCGGCTACGCCGTCGTGCTCGAAAACTCGCGCGTGTTTTAAAGACCTTGTTATCCACTCATACTTTAATATACTATTGTAGCACTCTTATTAGCGCCCGAATTACGTCTTTTTTGCACGTTTCAATTGGTGGCGTGTAAGTATACTATATTAAAACACGCTCTGCCGTAAATTTGGATGTCAACATAACCTAAAATGTCCAACAGAATCTGACGGAAAAAATGTCACCGAACTAAGTTGAAGAAAATAGCGTATGATGCACGTGTATAAGTGCCATTAAAGCACTAGCGACGTTAAAAGCACTCCGCCTTGCGTCGTGTTCTTAAACTCGTCGCACGTGCTTTAAAGGCGTACTTATACCGTAGTATCATAATATACTATTTAAATATTGTATAAACAATTCGGGCATTATATGATTTTATTTAAAATGTTTTCATTTTATTACGACTTATACAGTGTGGTTGATATATCTTACACAAACAAGGTTGTTATTAAAATAAATAGCAATGCAATTTCAAAAAATTAATTGCCCAGTGTTCAATGTTTTTAAAATTTACAAAATTTTTAAATATGAACTTATTGTTTTAAAGGAAAGAAATATCTCTTTTTTAATTTAAAAGTAAATGAAATTTTGTAATTCATGTAAAAATATGAAGTTTATTAGAAATCAAACTCGCAAATATATTTTAAAAAACGCTCATTACTATTTCATTTAGTACATATTGTAAGAATAATTGCCTTTCATGCCAAAGTAAACGCATCTACTCGTATTATTGAGAAAGCCCTATAATGCTCGGAAATGTATTTTGAATAATAACAAAATAATTTTAATAACAGTTTCGATATTTTTTCATTATTGTTAAGTACTTTTTATTTATCGATACTCATACACAGATTGCAACGTTCTGGACTTTTATTAGAGAGTAGAACTAATATTATTATTTATTCTGACTACCACGAATTCGTAATAGTTTTCTTCTGATTAACAATGCATCTCTTCGTATTGTCAGTTGTTTTCTTCCATTTTCCAGAAATATATTCGTTTACTTAACAAATCTCATGATTATAATGGCAATAATTTTATGCCCTTTAACATATTCATCAAAAACACATTCTAGTTAAAATAATAAAGTGGCTCCATTTTTTTTTCTTGTTGTTCACAGTGAAACTGGTGTATGGTCGATCTATCAATCATACTGTATAATATACCATTTTTAAAGGATTACAAAATGACAAATATGCAACGGATTATTTAACAAAGGTTATCGCACAATGATATGGCTAGGATTATCCATTATTCAGGCACAAAGTGCAAATTAGAGTAATGCTAAAAATAGTTAAAAGTTGTTACATCTTTTTATATACAAAACGACTTGACTGTCGTTGATATTTTTCTTTTTATTTGTGGTGTATCCCACTATCACATTTATATTATTTATGATTCACTTCTATTTATAGTGAGCGTCCATACAATAGAATATGTGCGATAACGAGAAACCCAATAATATTCCCGCAGAAAATTCAAAGCCTGCTTGACTGTAAATGTGGTTTTATTATCGCGACAGAAAGTAATTTAGCCACTGCTGCAGCGACGACCCCACAACCCATAAATGTAATCGTAAAGTACGTTTTTTCAGAATAAATTGTGCCCCCGAAGGCTACGCGCGGCTATTAATCAAGTAGGCGTGTTAATATTCTGGTATTGTCGCGTTAATTGATACAATTTAAATCTGTATTAGATTAATAAATTGCTTGCCCAACAGGACCCTCACATTTTGGTTAGGGTCAAATTTATCTACGAACCTCTTATTCAAATGAGATTCGTTTAACCTTTGAAAGCCACATGCATTATTTCTCTTGTTTATGCTTGTGGAACGAATTAAGCATATTAAAGCGTATGACAACAGGTTATTTGAAATGTCATGTCTGTTATGGCTATCGGATTATTATTAGTAGCAGTATCATCTTTGTATATGATTTTTCCCCACCCGATAGTATGTGCTCCTTGATATTTTTAGGTAATTAAAGTTCATGTAGGCTTCAAATTAACTTCCGTTAGACATACAGATTTAATTCTCGTCATATGTAGCGATAAAATGTCAGGTAATTACAGGTCATCAATGTTTTTTTTCTGAATTTGTGAAATATCTTCATCAACATAAAAAGTGCAGATCTAAAAATCTGCGTATGGCTACGATAAACTTTTTTTAACTTTGTACGAACGTCATTTACTGAAAAACATCGACAAACCTGGCATTCACTGTCACTTTTCCAATAATGCATTTTACTGCTGGTCTGGAAGGCTTAAAAGATTCACCAGGTGGCACGTGTTGGAATTTATTTTCTTTAGGAATGTGATAAATTATCGCGGTTTACTTTAAAGTAGTATACTATTACAGTGCTGTAAGTAAGATTCACATTTTAAAACTTGTTTATTTTGAACGGCAGTTTTAAAGGCTATAACTTCGCAACGCAAGCGGAACGGAATTTACTTATTTCCTTCAGTTTTGATTTGTGCAATACACGATAATTCTGAATTTTAAAGCGATTGGCTACAAGGGGCTGCTTCTTAATGTTTACTTAGTTATCTCAACTGTGTCTAATCTACTTTTCTAATATGAAAGAAATTCCCTTGCAAATTTCAATACCAATCTCTGTACTGTACTTTTAATGAGTGGAGTGACTGATAATAAGTCTGTTTTTAATAAATAATTGGTTTAAAGTTACATTTAAATATGAGCTTAGATCACATCGTCGTCACATATAAACAAAGTAGGAAACTGTGTTAAGCCGAAATTTTCACTCTCAATGATCTCGACCAGTATCCTATCTATTTTTTAGATCTTACAAAGCTTTATAAAAAATCTACTTCTTGCAACTTGAATAACAAACATAAGAAGTAACATTACGTAAAAGATTTAAATATTTTACATATAAAAAATTATAAAAATAAAATATCTTTCTACTTTTAGTAGTAGCCAAAACATTTTCTGGTCAATTCTGCTCCAGATATATATTTTACTCTTGCAATTTTTAGAGGTTAGAGTCTACCAGTTCACTAGTCAAATTATGTTACCAAAAGACTAATATAGTGGTAACGGTAAAACTTATTATCTTGTAATTTATAGGATGCTTCATTTATCTGCTTTAGAAGTTTTCTATGAAGAAATGACAGTGGAATTAGGTAATAACCATCGAAAAATAAAATGTTTAGTAGACTTTAGAACATAACTATTAATACAACTTCCCTTATGAGGGTTTGGTGGGATCATCATAATTTATACGTTGATGACGGTTTTATAGTTTCCCTATCTTGAACCAGCTGGATGGATTCCAATAACACTGTTTGTGCTAAAACCATTAAAACTCACTCTGGTATTTAACAGAGCGCAGTGAATTAAAATACTTCTATTACTGCGGACGGCAAAGCGTCCTAGACGACTTCTAGACACGGAGTGCCGAATATAGTAAACCGAATGAATGACACTGAATGGAATATTCTGGAACGCCTCGCCGCTTTTCTTGTCTGTTCTTAATACAGCTTCTTTTCAGTTGCGTCAGTGGAGGGTTTATTGCTTCTCGGTGGCCGGATGGAGTTTCGCTCTCTCGAAAGTGCAATTAGGCATTATACCCCGTATCTATGGCGGAGAATTGGAATTGCTTTATTACCCTCTTGCTGAAGCAGGACGTCTTCTCGGCAAAAGTATTAGGTTCCAATCGTCCAGTCATTTGAGTGGTCGTCGCTATTGTCTCAAAAGGGACTACCTGCAGCGTTTCTCGTTGTTCGCAGATGGCGTAAGGTCGCCGAAATTTGAGTTTTAAATCGCATGCTTTTAAATTGCAATTGCGGGTGCTGGGCAGCTTGTTGATATGAAGTTTTTGTTTTTATGATTTCCTGCGCTGCGTTTGCCCTTTCGCGTGAAAATTTATGAACGCTGCACGTGGCCGGGTTCCCGCTACACCTTTTTTCTGGAAATATGGCGAAGGTATTGAAATAAAAACTATTATTCATTCTTAGCATTTTTAAGATGCGCTCCTATACCCAAAATGTCTTTAATGTTGTTTTTGTCTGCCTTACTCACGGCCGATCTGTATAGATGGTGGATTGACCAATAAGCGTATACACCGATTTGAATTTGGTGTTCGTTTTGGTGTTGGTCAAAAGGGATGATGCAAAGTAGATACATTTATCCATCACTTCGAAACCGGTTTGCTCTATCTACGATCATAACTTTAGTTTTGTTCATGTTCAACTTTAGCCCTTATCTTAGCAAGCTTTCACATGATAGGCTTCTTTTGTTTCGTTTCTGTAACAATTGATAATTATTATCAACACTTCGCCAAAATCGGTGTTCTGCTTTCCATCAACTGAAATGCCACCGTTTCATCTATCAAGCACTTGGCATGTCTTACCATAGGAGGTTCAATCTAGTCTTCTTAAATTGGTATAGTTGACCAAAGAATTATGCGAACATTCCTGGTTCTATGATCTGTCCGGGCTTTAGAGCTAATATGCCATTTCCAGGGACAAAACTCGTCTGTTATTCACAGATTGGGGACATGAAATACGGTTTTAAGTCTCCCATGCATAATTATCGCCCAAGCTTTGCTTGTATGTGGTTGTAGTATTGTATTATTTGTATGTATTAAACCAATCAAAGTTTCATCCTACTGTATCACTTCCTTTTTATATAACCTTAATCATTTCTATCATTCCTAATGTATAAGCAGACAACTCTTAATCCTTAAATATATGGAAAAGGCAAATAAACAAACAAACAAACGTGACAGGAATAGTTAATTGTCTGATTTTTCTATCTGACAATCTACTGAAACAAGACACTTACAAAGAATAGCAAAAACGTGCTCTGGAAATCTAGGTTCTTACAAAAAAATCCTTGGCTTTGCCTTGCATTTCATTATTGTCGTTCTCAATTCCCCTTTGGAAATGAAACGAAACAGTCGAACAATCCATCAGCGTCTTGCCGTACTTTTTTGATATAATTACAGCCAAGTACTTCCTTCTCCATTTTCCCCTGCGTACTACAAATTAACTCCGAAACATCCATTAGCAGCGAGCAGATCTAGCTTGATGCAAAAAACAGATTCGATTCTGTCTGGCCACGGCCGTTTAGCTGGAAATAAAAATATATTTTTCATGTAACCGGATTGGCCGAGATATGACACTAACAAATACGCTTAGTTAAAGTCGGATTTATTGCTAACCGGTGCTTAATGCTCTAAGGTGTTGATATATAGCTTGATGCTACTTGTCTACATATGTTTCAGGTTTCAAGCAGTTAATCTTCCCATTAAATTTGAATCCAAGGCAGCCTTGGGAATAAAGCGATTTTTTACCTATTCGGTCAAATTATGACTGGAATTTCCATCAGATCGGAGTTTAAACTTTTGTCCTTACGGAAACTGGTTTCACATATTTTAGCTTAACAGTGTTTGAAAACATGATGGTTATTGCGACAAGCTCTATTAAATAATTCAGGGGATAACCTGCATGTCAAATAAAAATAGGAATTACGAAGACTCGTAATTTTCCTTGCAGCAGATATGAGATAGGTAATCACGTAATCAGCAGGACAGGACATTTATGTTTAAACACTACTCGTAAAGGGGCAGGATTTTTAAAACTGCTGAATATTTAATTCATCTTCGAAATCCATCCCCATAAAATTCGCGTGTTGTTTCACTTTTGTCCACTTTAATCAAATTATAAATTTTATTGCTACTTTTTTTCATAACGAAACGCAGAATAGCGGATACACATGCAAATGAGGTTTGTTCGCAATGGCAATTTTGACTACTTGGCAAATATATTCCACGCATAACGCTCACAATGCGCGTAGAACAAAATACAATTTAACTTCCGCAGTTTATCACAGAGAAAATATTTGGCTTGGAAATTAAATTTTGTCGAGGAAATCCGCTGGGACAATTCGTTGGAAAAATTGACTTAACGCGGTGTTAAAAATATTCAAATGCGAAGCTAATTGCGTTTTTACTTAAGGAACTCTTAAACTTTTATTTTAATTTTCTGCATTTTGCTTTTGTCCAAGAGGAATCTGGTAAACTTATATTTAAAAAAAGCAACTTAGGGGTAAACTATTAGGTTGGAAATACTATAAGGTCCATAAAAAAGTTCATAAACAATATTATTAATCTGCAGGGTCGTTGATTTTTTTATGTGATTTTATGTGGTTCTCCTTAAATTAAGGTTCTTTTTAGGTTGACAGTTAATATATGAACAATTTATCGAAAGAAACTACTATTTAACAAATTATATTATAACATAAAATAAAATGAATATCAAATATCTAGACGGTTATGACTGCAGCTTTATTTTTACATAAAAATAAAGTTAATTTTCATGAAATGGGATTTTAGTACACTATCACATATAAATGCTTATCACAAGTTGACATATAGATCCTTAAAAATATTAATAAAATATTCTTTTTCTGTTATAAAAAAAATTGTGTATCGAACACATAATGTGAGCACTTATTGGCAATTATATACACATTGATTTATAACGGAAATCGTTTATTTAAATTATTTTTTAGTAAAAATTATCCCAAAAGAAAACCATAATAATTAACTCGATTCTTTTATTTTTAACTAAATTTATCTGAACTTCTCAAATAAAGCCACTTAAGCATAATAATTCCAAATACAAAAATAAGTGTTTACAATACAAGTATATAAATCTTAACGAAAGAAAAATGCGTTAATAATTTATAACTTTCATGTATCGTAACGTTATAGCCCACCCTTTTCACAGTATCAACCCTGGAATTGGATACGACAAAAAGTATGTAAGGGATTCACGTCGCACCCTCTTATATACGCATGCCGGCAATTAAAATTTATATTGCAATTCCAGATCCACAGCGCCCTTTTTACAAGAAAGCGAATTCGAAATTTGCACGTTAGGCGCACCCGACCCATCTTATAAAAAATTCACAGCATCCCCATGCTCTTGGAAATTAAACCCAACAAAATGCAGAAAATTCTAGGGGTGCACCAGTTCGGCTGTTGTCGCAAAGCTCCCCCAAAGCCTTTAGAATCGGGGAAGCAGCAGCCGGCTGCGTTGCGAAAACACACGAGGAAATCCGGAAAATGAGCTTTGGGAAATCTTCTTGATGGAGAGGGGATTCCGGATGCAAGGGAAACTCCGGGCTGCAGACAGCGGGCGTGTCTGCACGCCGCAATACCGGAGTTTCTAATCGGTTATCAAACATTTGCTCAATTTTAAGTAATCCGTGCGGTTTTTAACAGTGCTTAATATTACGTGTCGTAACCTTTTTAAATATTTTTACAACTTTTCAATGAGTTTCTGTGAGAGACTAGTCAGAAACAGCTGTACATTAAAAACAATGACAATCAGATCCTGGTGCAGCCAGGAATAAATCGGGTAATCGAATGAATATCTGCTGCAGGTTTTACCAGCCACCGAGTAGTAAAAGTCTCCTCTAATGATGTTTATAATTCTGGAGCAACTTAACAACAAAGTTTTAATTGAAATAATTGAAGTGTCGATCAAACGTAATTAAGTAATTAAGGGAACTTGTTTAGAGATGCCTTTTGAGAGAAACTTTCTTGAACCGCCAGTGGCGTGCTGTTGCAAGTGCAGGAGGGAGGCTGCCCGCCCCAACGCCTACAAACTAACCGCCACCCTGTTGTACAAATTAGCGTTCACCGTTTGGCATGTAGCCTTGTACATAGAAAACGAGTCACAGGTAAATCCCAATTAGTATATTTATGTGAAACACCGAAAAGGGTGTCATCGTAGAACATATTGCCACAATTTAGTGCATGTAGAACTAGCAATTTATTGTAGTAAATATATTCTAAACTTTGTAGAAAATACATTACCACGTTAAACGCATATAACATTTCTGTATGTGTGGATGAGTGAATGTGGACAAAAGGGCGAAGGGTACAAAGTAAAAATTCTTTTCCATTCTCCAATATTTAAATGGAGCAGATTTGCAAGTTCTTCGCCTATTCATAATAGGATTACTAACATTTTTATTTGTTTAGGAAGGAAATTATTTATTAAAAACCAAAAAGGATTTTCAATGAACGAATTCTACTCCTAGAATTCTGTAAAAAATCGTATATACAGGATTCTCCAAATCACTATCTCTCTATTCTCTAATATCTCAATGGAGCATATGTACTTCGCCATACTTTTTTGTTCCTGGTCTTCCGAGTGGTCTTCTTCCTAGCAAGATTTGATCCACATTTGTCAAATAGATAATATTAATGTTATTTATCAGGGAAGAAAATTAGTTTCAAAAATTATTTACCAAAAGGCAGAAATGAACACATATATATTGAATTCTTTAGAAAATTCTATATACAAGGATCTCCACGTTACTATAATTTCAAGCCGAAATTGAAGCACATTGAAAATAAATATTTAATACATTTTGTTCAAAAGAACTTTATAGTGTAATTCAGGATATTTGACTGTCGTTTGAGAGTTTCGTTGTTAACTAATGTGCTGTATAATCTGTAGAAAATCATATATAGAAAGTTCTCAAAATTATCATAATCTCAATTCGTGTGGGGAAAAAGGTGCATGTAAAAGAAAAATTGAATACATTTGGCCATAGTGAAATATATGGTGGTCTACTCTCGTACGGCAGTTTAGTTTTATAGTTAGCTAATTTGTTGTAACTAGTCCACTAGTTACGAGATTGGTCCGATCTTGTGCTGCAAAAAAATAGATAGCCACCCTAGAACAGGGGTGAATCGGTCGCGTTCAAAGTACTCCCATTGGAAATCCATAGACTTATTTCAAAGCTCTTTCCATTTTCCAAGTTCTGCTTGATTGGCTCCACATTTTAATTTCGGAAATGATTATAAATCTTAGAAAGCCATGTCTGAACGGTACATAGGACATGAATAATAAGGTCCTTGGCCAAACAATCGTTCAAAAGGTGCGATGAGTGAATGGGTGTGTTGTTTTGTTGAAGATGCCAGTCACCAGTTTCTCCTTATCCATTTCCCAATCTCTTCAAAACCCAGGTAGTGTTCTTTGTCCACCGCATGACGTAATTGAGCGCACTTATGCTCAAAAATACCTTTGTGATCAAAAGCAGTGATCATTGTCTTGAAATTGTTTTGACACGAGCCCCTTTGCATTTCTTCTTCTGACTTTTTTCGCTGAGAAGGATGGGATTTTCTGTCTGGATTATAGTCAAAGACCCATGATTTATTGTCTGCACAAGAGTGTCAAAAGGTGGTTGAAAATTTTGATTCATATTCTGTTGCTTCAACTCGCTCGGTCATTTGAAGAATGCTGAAATATGTCCGACAGGTTCAGTGCCTCAGACAACTGATCATTGCAACTGATTTGCTACAGGGTAACGTGTTCTGGCAAATATGCGCATTAAGATAGCAGAAGTGGCAGTTGAAGATATATTGTTATAGATCGAATACTTACCGGACAAACCTCGTATGTTAGTTGCAATACACATATTTCGAAAGTAGAAAGTAGTGCAATACCTTTGACAATTGTGTGTGAAGATGTGATGGAAGCAGGGGGAAGGCGTACTCAGTAAATACTTCTTTCACCAATTACCAAAAGAGGATAATTTTCGTGTCATCATATCTTTTTGTTATTCGTCGTCGTTTCTCAAGATTTTATGTGTCAAAAAACATTAATTTTCCACCTACGAGGTGTGGCTATTAAATAACGGGACTGAACGCCGACTGAATGTTTTGATATGTTAAACAAGGTTTATGGGGAAGAGTGTATGTCTCGGGTCCGTGTTTTTGAATGACAAAAGATCAACAAGTCATCGACGACGAACGTCCTTGTCGCTCTTCAACTTCTGGAACAGATGGAAACGTGGATAAAATAATGAAATCGTTCGAGCAATATCAGTAAAAAGATCGTCGGGTTAATTTGAACATGAGAAAGATTTGTGCAAGGTGTGCCAAAACTTTTCACCGCGCACCCGTCCATTCAGCTGTCCATGTTAAGCAACTTTTGGCTAACAAATAGTATATGTCGATGCTCAAGGAGACGCGTTTAGAATGGGTTTCTAAAGTTAACAAAAAAAGCTGTGAAGTTAGAAAGGGACAGACGGAAAACATTTTTGCTGCACTATATTGAACAGTGGTAAGTAATAAAAACAATAAACAAATGTTATGTATCGCTTAATAGCCACACCTCGTATATACCAAATTCTTTAGAAAATTGTGTATTAAAGCTTCTCTAAGTTACCATAAAGCATAAACTCAATCCGCGTGGAGGCAGAAGCACATATAAAAAGAAAATCCAATACATTTAGTTCAAAGGAGACGCCATACAAATACAGGGCATTTGACTGTCGTATGGCAGATTAGTTTAATACTTCACTCGTTTGGTGTAGTAATTACAGTGCTTACGATACATTTTAATACATATAGGGTGAATAAATGCCATAAATACATACTACTAGCACACACACCGAACACAATGGTTGCTACGCAAGCTCAAAATGCGCGCTCCAACTTTGTAACCCGAAACCGGGGCAAGTTGAGCACTGCACCGCCAGATGCTAACGTACAAAGTACCAGCCTCTACACCAGTAGGTAAAAGAGGTTACAGATAATAATACCTACATAATACATAGATACATACTTTACTTGTACGCTGCAAGGGGGAGGGGGTACAAAGTAAAAATTACACAATCGTTTTCTTTGCATTGCGATCCACTATAATTGCAATTCCAATCCTGTACTTAATAAATAAGTAAATTATATGCAAAAATTAAAAAGAGCAGTGCTTGTTACACAGGATATTGTTTATTGTTTTCTATTACATAGATAAAAATTATAGGTACCTATCATAAAATTTTAGCTCTGAAACCGCGAACGCGTAGAAAACGTCATACATTAAAAAATGTTATCAAGTCTGATTATCTTTAACATCCAGAGTCTTTTTTTAAATATTGGGTTTAGCCTTTTCTTATTTTACTTTTAGTGTATGGCAACGTATACACTGGTCAATTTGCAACAAATAACCTAACGGAATTGAAAAAGTACCGAGAGTACCGTAACTGATTACAATTTATGTTAAGCTAGTATTACTGGCAATTCATTTCCACAAAGTTTAATCCGCAAGACCCTACAAAATGAGGAATGAATGATTACAGTATGCCTATGTGATTTTCCCTGAAAAAGCAGCTCGTCAATATTTTTTATGGCAGCAAGTAGCCATATTATATTAAATTGATACTGAAGTACTTCACAGAACGCATACAAGTCCATGCAGTGTTGTCACATTAGAAGTTAAACATTTCTTCAGTATTTTCGTCAAAATGTATCATACTTGTTCAATGCTTTTTAGTTTTTTTAACATCCGTCAGTACAGAAAAAATTATCTGCGCTTCGATATTCGGCAGAGACGGAGAAATAACCAGATTCTGAAAATGTATTTCATTCAAGTAGTTTAATTTTACAGACAAAATCAAAATTGGCTTCTAGTCACATGTAAGTTGATGCTTTTAAATCTCCCCATTCTCTTTCTGTCTCTCATCTGATAAAGTAATTTAATAATTGACAAAATGTATGTTTTCCAAAAATAAATTCTCACATATAATCTCATAAGAGCATTAATTCTTTCCGGAATTTTTTTTTGAGTGCGTGCCAACAACGTCGTATAAGGACGTTGTTGGAACGCACTCAAAAAAATTTCCGGATATGAATTAATGCTCGAATGCAGATTCGGTAAGAAAATCGTAACGACACAAACCCTCACAGTTAGGTTGGTCTACCTACAAAAAATTTCCAAGAAATTTTGTTGTTGTTTTGGTTACGGCTCGTGAAATAATTCTTCTATTGGTCATTAATGAGTGTCGCAATTTTCAAGGGTAATACCACAAGAGGTGAAAATTTTTTGAGAATTGTTTTCGTTCACATGCGAATTATTGTGTTTAAATTTCGCGAGACCGCAGGTCGAGTGGAATTTGAGCAGTTTTTGTTGAGAGAAAATTGCAATAATTTGCATGTTAACAAAAAAAATCTTTAAAAATTTTACCTTGAGTGGTATTTGGAAACATTATTCACCAATATGGGTATATGACTTTTACCGTGGTCGACAGCACACATTTTTAACATTTTCCACTATTGGCCGTTTCTGACAAATTGAACAAACTTTATTGGTTCGTTCATTATAGTGTTGAATAATCTAAGAAATACAAGTTTTAAACATTACAGCGACGACAATATAACAATACAATTCTTTTAATAATTCGCAATAAACATAAATGTTTTGTTATTTTTTGCCAAGTCCATATTGTAGCGTAAAATGTGACCGATTCCATGTGACACAAGGCCCCACATTGCAAAATCTTGTTCGGAGAAAGCGTAGTTCAAATAATATGAAACAAGATTGGACATCATATAATTATAACTATAACAATACTATATGCTATTAAAAAAACAAAATTATTATTATTATTATTATTAAATTGTACAGAGTAGTATGTATTAATTCTTCTATTGCTGTCAACTTGACCATATATGTCCAACTCGACCGGTAGAGATTTTGAATTTTCATATCAATTTATTGTAATAATTGCTGGTGAAATACATAGCGTGTAATCAATTCAACCGCAGTTCACATTACTAAAACATATTTATTAGGTATGTAACTTATTCAAAACCACAATATTGTTTTACAAAAATATGTAAATTGAGAATTGCAGGTCCATTTTTCTATAAAAACGATCAGCCAATCTTTATATAGCGGTAACTACAGTAGGTTTTATATACAGGATGGTCCTTAACTACGGTTCTAAAATTAAGGATTTTATTTCTTGGATTACATATTTCACGAAGAAAAGTTTATTTATGCCACCTGGGTGGTTGAGTGGATTAGCAGTCTGCGTAGCAACCAGGTGGACATGGGTTCAAATCTGATCATAGCCGAGTATTTTCTTAGAGCGGCAATGGATTTGAACTCATTAGTTAAGATAGCTGTAAGGTAGGTTTAGGATTGTTGAGTGTGTTGTACGTTTGGATGCGGGGGAGCGTAATGTAAGTCGCGTGCGGCCCATTGCCTCCGTTGCAGTTCCCGCGCGATATGAGTGGTGCTCCACACCGTCAGGTAAAAGGGATAATAGATAATGAATGATGAAAGTTTATTCTTTATTTAAACCTTAAGCTTAAGCGGCTTGTGGGAAACATCGACTTAAATTGTGAAAACAGTTTATGGAATTTCATTCAAACTATCAATGCACAAAGCAAGTTTCCGGTAAAAGGTTTAAATACAGTTTTCTTGGCGTAATCCAAGAATCAAGACCTCAGTTTTCGTAAAATACTGGAAAAGAAAGAATGCGTACACATACATACGTGATATTTCTGCTAGTAATTTCTTAAACAGTATAACTACAAAATTATAGTAAAACTAGTAAAAAACTAATTTTCTATGTGAATCCTTGGCGCACCTGGATAAAAACTGCGTTAAAACACATCTCGACCTTGCGGAACGGAACGAACAACAGATTATACGCAATGTCCTTAAAAGTAAGTAGCAAGTAACTCAGCATGCTGATAAGCCTGGCAGTAAAGATAATAAAATTGCGCAATGCGCAGGTAGCGTAATAAAGTTTTACAGCGCTAATTAAGGAATATAAATTAGCGCTTGGGAATGCAAATGCAGTAGCAGTGCCATCAACTTTTTATGTCAATCAAGCCGAGCCGTGTAATATTTCGTAGATAATCGCACGCTCGTGTTGTAATTAGTAGGAAAGCACCAACACGGTAATTCCAGCATACGGTAGATCCGTTCTTGCACGACTCAGCCTAACTAAAAGTTGATCTTGGCTGTTTGAGTTGCAAATTTCGCAAGCATTCCGAGAGCTCTTGCCCCCATTGTAAAATTGGCCGATCACTTCTTGAGCATTTCGTGTAATTCGTAATTAGCATTGCGATTGGTTACAGCAAAAAATTGGGTGAAAATGCTGGACCGTTTACGCCTGATTGTTTAATTACTGTAATTATCCGCCTGTTCGGGAGAGTTGATGGACGTATTTGGCACCATCAATAGGGAGTTTTAATGTAATAATAAATAAATATATTGTATTTGATTGTATATAATGTATGTAATTTACTTGTTTTGGTTTTATCAACAGAAACTCAGAAATTATCTGACATAATAGCAGTATTGTTTACTATGACATATTCAAATGATTGTAATCAGAAAAGAAATATTTACAATGATTTAAAGCATATATTGTATTCGTATATCAAGGTTTACCGGTTGTTAGTTAATTGTGTTTAGATACTCGAAAGTATTTTGACGGAGCATTAAACTATATCTTCAACATTCATGAAGGAGGGTTTATAGAAGGTCCGATTGATCTTGAAAAATTCCAACGAAAATGATTTATCCACATCGACCCTTATATTTTAGTCGCCACAAATTATTCTCAAAATTTGTTAATTCTACTCTTAGACGATATATGATAGACTACAAAGCACTTTTCTTGGAGTAAAAATGTTTCTCATCCCTCTTCTGAAGATTGGAAAGATTCTGCCTGTAATTGAGACTTGCTAAGTCCATGGCTTGTTCACATGGTTTTCTCAATCTATTCCTGTAACGATCCTTCCGTGCCACTTACCAATAGCTAAGTGGAGCGTAGCTCCTTTTACTTCACCATGCCATCCTGTCTTTGATCTCCTCTTGAACTTACCAAAACGTCTCGATTTGTTAGTGTGAATCCTCTTTCCACTTATATATCTAAATTTTTAATGCAGTAGAAAATTTTAATCCAGAGTTTCTTTATATTATCAAAACCAAGATAAAGAAAGAATATCCAATACATTTTGTACAAAATGGACTTCATAGTAAAACAGAAAGGGGTCAACTGGGCAGCTTAGTCTCATAGTTAACTAAAATATTAAATGACGTCACATATTTTATACTCTAGACAGTTCGAACTGTATAATATAAAACTGTAATGGTGTGTTCTCTGTTGGATCAGAGTAAGGACAAATTCATAACCGCCAATGATCAGTGGACCTGGATTCAAACACCGGTGTAGGCACTAGTGTACATGAATATGACGTACAAAAATCAGTCCTTCTGAGGACTATCCAGGAGTTCATTCGCATAAGGACGGGAGTAGACCAAAAACTCACAGTGAAAACGTCTCATCAATCATCTTGTAATAGTATCATGTAATCGCAGTAAGCATAATTTTCTTTCACATAGTCAATTTTCAGAAATCTTAATCATTATTCAGTTACTTCAGCATGGCAATGTCGGTAACAGCAAACAAAGCTAGTTTTTCCTCTACTACGAAAATATTATTGCATGTACTGCTTCTTTTCAATAAAAATATTGTTACCTCTATGTTGAAGGGTTATCGGAGATTTTATTTTACAAATTTGTCGATAATCGTTAATGTTGAACATGGTTGCATTGTGCTACGAAGCCCAATCTTATGTTTTTGTTTCAAATTGGATGCTAAACATTTTATATATTAGCTTGCAATGGTTAATACGTTTATAGATACTAACGATACAAGTTTGATTATGAGCATCTTAACGACACGAGTTTGATTGCCAAAAATGAGGCGGTGAGCCGATTTTTGCGGCAATCACAAGAGTCTCGTTAAGTGCCATAAGCAAACGTGTATTGTTCAATATTTTATCGTCATCATTAAATTCTGGTTCAATGTATTTCTTTATACAAAAAGAATGCGGTAATATTCATTACCGCACTGAGTGCGGTAATATTCATTACCGCACTGAGTGCGGTAATATCTATCCATTACCGCACTCTTAACGATACTAAAATTAATTTGGTTAAGAGTCTATAACAACACTGATGAATATAATAGATATTAACGATACAAATTTGATTATGAGCATCTGCCATAAACAAACGTGTATTGTTCAATATTTTATCTTCATCAACAAATTGTGGTTAAATGTATTTTTTATATAAAAAGAGTACGGTAACGTACTACCGCACTTGGTGCGGTAATGAAGCTCTTAACGATATTAAAATTAATTTGGTTAATAGTCAATTAACAACACCGATGAAAATTAAAATTTTTAAAAATCTTTTCAAAAACTATAATGATATAATAAATATAATAGTAATTTATTATACAAGACGATAAAGTAAAATTTTATCCATGAGTGAATCGTTTAACGTCGAGACGAAGTCGAGACGTTAATGATTCAAGAGTGGATAGAAATCACTTTATCGTCGTGTATAATACAATTTTTTTTCTATGGCGATAACTTTTAACACTTTCAAAAGAAAATGAGGACAATCTATCACATTTCAAAATGTCAGTGGCTAGATTGGGTTGCTACGATAATACGAAGCTGTCAGATTTAATTTAAACAAAAGTTAGAAAATTAAAGTACTGTATCTATCCTTGATGTTAAAGTGCTACTTTATCTACTCTTGCTGTTAAAGCAAAACTTGACCGTTTGTTTTGAGTTGATAAAAGCACACTTGAACATGTGCTATAGAAAAAAATTTTTTTTTTAACCTATTCAAGCTCGTACCTAGGGTAGCTGTCTGGTAGTGATTTCATTTATGGTTAAGTACAGTTTACCTTTTACATATTCAAAGATGTTGAGTTTTCGATATATGTATTGATATTTTAATACGATATATGGATTTCCATAAATTTATACACAAATACAGTCTTCACTCTTTCTTCTTCTACCACTTGAAAATGCCTTTCTTCCAAGATGGCTGGATACTTTTTAGATCTTGTACCACTCATTGTAGATAAATTCTTCTACCTGTCTTTCTTTATTGATTATTTGAATCAATCAGGTCCTATATGATAAACAGTGAAACAAAACGCGTAGTAATGTGAATTACATTAATTTTTCAGAGAGAAAATAGTAGTGATCGGCCGATACCGATATAAATATCGGTGTATCGGCAATATCGGCAAATTTTGCCGATAATCGGTATCGGCGAAATTTTGCCGATATATATCGGCAAATTTAAGATCAACCATTTTATTAATTATTTGTATGTAAAAACTTATTTTCGTTATTTTCTCCCATCGTATTTTTATTTGAATCCCAAAAGATTATAATACCGCACGACACAATCGTTATCTGAGCAGCAACTGCAGCAGCACTGTGCACTGGCGCAAACAATGAAACAATACAGTTACTGTAAAACGGGTAATCACCACGACACTGTCGGGGAATTACCGAAATTGGTTCATGTCACGTCCGCATCGATGCGGAGTTGAAAATTTTTACTTATATCAACGTATATTAAATAATTACAGACCTTTTAAAAATGCAGTGCCGATACCGATATTATATCGGTATCGGCAACTAAAATATCGGTATCGGCCGATTATCGGTATCGGCAAAAAAAATCCGTATCGGCCGATCACTAGAAAATAGCAGTTAGTAGGACCAAAATCTGCGCTCCCATTAGGAATTGATTTCTAGTTAGACGCTTCAAACACCCGGCCAGAAACGCTACGTAATACACAAGCTTATCGTTGTATTATGAAGGCTAGGGTGACGAAAGTGCGATCGCGGAGGAAGTGAGCCCGATCGGTGATGATGAAATATTGGGATTTAAAATACATGGCGTGTACATAATAATTATTCGTAGAAATCAACAAGAAATTTTGTATCTGGACTCGACATTTTTTTGAAAACTGTTTTATATTAACGAATGCCGAACAATTAACGAAATTATAAGAAATATCATAATTTCGACTGCATCAACATTATAGTTATAGTATGACGAGTACAATGTCCTGTGTATGTGTAATTTTCATACCATTTGTTTGTAGTGGGGGACAAAATTGGTTATCAATGGTGGACAATAAGTTGATCTAATAATTTAAGTATAAATCAGCAGTAATACTCATCTAATTGTTAGTAATTTCAATTTTGTACCTTAAAACATTGCAGAACAACTAGCATGCACTAATTTAGCCTTATTTTTCCAATTTTATTAATGCATTGTTAGACCACTTCGCATATAGATATATCAATTATAGTAAGACAAAACTCTTAGCATCAGATTCGGATGTTTTCAGATGTGATGATAGGCTCCAGGAGTCGATGCATTTTCCGCGTACCCTGCTCCCCCATTTGTATGAAAAGGGGAAACGTGTGTATTCGGTTGAATGCTCTGCGTCGATCGAGGAGGCCGAACAATTTGACGGAATAATAAAAATTGATGTGCTTCCGTTTCTATCCGAATCCACCAAGACGGAAAAAGTGATGTCACGGTACAAATTGTCTACAACTAAATGCAACTATGTATTAAGTTTCTAGAAGCTGTATATATATATATATATATATACATATGTTTCGGTTAAAGTGGCATCCAGGAACCGCATTGCACTTTAAGCACCCAGTGTATAATACACTTTTGAAAAACGGTGTAATCATGGCACACATACAACAATTTACAATATAGCATCCAGCTGTATAATGGCGGCGACACGAGTTGTTGAAGTGGCATCTTACACCGTTGCCACATATTTTGGACTGATAAGCCGGTTTCAGAAGCTTAATGATTCATGTGTGACTAGCAATACGTGACTTAGATATGATGTGGAATTATATTCTTTTTACATTTGACGACGTTTGTTTAAATGTTATAATACATTCTAGGATACATCTTTAACCTGATGGTTGACCCAAAAATTTTACGTGAAAGCAATTACTACCATTAAATTTGGCTACACGTCTTCATGAAAAAGATAAAGGTTCTTTACTTATGTAAAATAGTCTTCAAATGGCGTCTACCGAGTTCTTACGCGGTTTTTAAATGACCATCACAGAAACAGTATTTACAGTATTTGATAGAGATTCGGCTTTTTAATTTGTCGGACCACTGCCAGAAGAGAATGAATAACAACTTTTCTTTTATCTGAAACAAGGACAAGTATCACGTCGTATTAAAAAATGTTAATTACTGTTTAATATTTCTAATTGGCTTTTCAATACAAAAGGAGCACAGTTTCATTATTTTGTAGAAAAATGTTTTCTGTTATTTGCTAAAACTTGTTTATTGCATATCGTACTTAATATTTTGTTGAAATGATAAAGAAATAGATTACGAAAATCGAACATTTATTTCAGTATTTATTACATTATTATTATATTTAAAAACGTATGTATATGTATTTAAAATTTAAAAAGTGAGTATATACTATAGATATATTTAAAAATATATGTAGAATGCGACAATATTATTTGTTGCGATATGTATTAAAAACAAATGTTTTTATGCGAACCCATGAAATCCCAGCAAAAGTTGGATTCTTTCGTACAAACTCTTCGCATTCGAACTTCTTGGGAGGCCGATTATGTCTGATATGGTCTTTGAAATAACCAAGCATGACCTTTTTTTGCTGCGGTGCCCATCTTTGTCTGTTACCTTTAGCCAAGCAATCTGAAAATAAAAGGTTTCAGATTGAATCAGTAAATTAAGGATAAGAACAAGTACTTGTTTGAAGTATATTTTGATTGTCTAAATTTTGCCCTGGGGTTTCCTTATTTTGTTCTGGAGAATCCTTTTCTTGTGCTGTGTGTTCTGTTTCATTATTTTGTTTTGAAGAATCCCTTTCCGTTTGTTGTTCTGGAGTGCTGCTCTCTTGCACTGGAGTTTCAATTCCCATATTAACTTCATGTTCTACGGGACTTTGTTCTCTGCTGATATTTGCTCTTTCTTGAATGTAATTATTAGTATTTTCTATTACTTCATCTGTAATTAGAATCTTTAAAAGAAACGACGCCTTTTGTGTGGCTTAGATAATACAATTAAAATCGGGGTTTTACATTATTTCATTTTTTTGATTCATTATTACCTTCCAAATTTTCTTCTAATACCTCCTCCATATCAATTTCGATTTCTTCTAAGGACTTGTTTTTAAAATTTGCAGCATTTCCTTTTTCCATTAGCTGAAGGATCTTAGAAACCTTAGCCACTTGGTAAACATCTTGTGGTAATCTTCAATATTTGTGTAATAATGTTTTTGGTTCCTCTTTATAACGAATACAGACAAAAGATACTTGCTTGTAGAAATTCTCGTGAGTTTTAGATGTATGGCCCATAAACTTTGCTAACTGATCAATCTCATTCCGTTTTAAATTAAGAACCTGGGATACTGTCACAATATGTTTTCTTAAACGAGAAGACGTCAGCAATTCGGGATTCTTTGCTCCACACAACTTCGAATACTTGCGAAAAACGACACAGCCGTCTATCCAACGTAAAGATTTTGGAAACGTAAAGAAATAATTATTTTGAGTAGAAAACCAATCAGTACGTACTCTTAAATTATATATCATGGAATAATATGATTGAACATTTTTCGGTATCAAAATTGTTACTGGTCTGTTTCCTTTACCAATTCCGATAATCCTTTTATAATGTTGGGTAAGTAATTTTTCGTTACTTGTCAACGACGCACTGAATTCTGCAGTTGCAGTTGTATTTTCGTTATTAATTTGATCCTTATAAGAATCTAAATCTAAATACTGCACATCTCCAACTCTTTTTCTATTATGTAAGATTGTAAGAACCAACGTTGTTTCTGCTAGAATTTTATAATCTGCCATTGTTTTTCGTGTTTCCAAATTTTTGAATGCTTCAGCGGCAATTGTTTCAACGTAATTTTTTAATTTTATAATGTCTTCTGTTAGTGGTAAAAGTTTAGGCTTTATACTGGCTTTCTCATTTAAGTCTTTTAAAGCCAAGCTGCCAAGTTCAGTTGTCCACTGACTTTCTATGATCTTTTTAAATCGCTTCAGGTCTATTAAAGTGCTCTCTAAGTTTTTTATAACTAAAGGTATCTTTTTTCTCATTACTAATTTTAAGGTTAAATCTGACAATTTCTTCAAGGTGGTTCCAAAATGCAAAGCCAGAGATGCAGCACCAAAGGATCTAGCTGTCGTATCATACCGTGATATACGTTTCGTTGCTTCTATTACATCGTCAAAATTTTCTGGTTTTAAAACAGATAACATATCTTTATAGGTTCCCAATTTCTTAATTTCAAGTAGAAATCTACCACACTCTCGTAATTTATTTGAAATGTGACTCAAGTTTCGTTTATTTTTATTCCTTTTTAACAGATCTTCGCCATAAAATACAATAAGAATATCATTCATGACAGCTGCTGTGATTTCATCAGCCTGCATCTTACTGAATATTTGTTGTCTCACCAACGATTTCGCCACAATATCGCCATACTTTTTGTGACAAGTTGAATAAATCATGGAATTAATTAAAGGACGTGTGGTATTAGTTGCATCTGCTTTTGCAGTATTAGTTGCATCGGCTTTTGCATAACATTTTTTTACATGTCGACTAAGACAAAGTCGTTTGAAATACCCTTTGCAATGAACGCAAATAGCATAATCATTTTCAATTATTTCGCCGGTGTTTACTCGCTTCTTTGGAATTATATGCCCACGCATTGCTACTTCCAAATTTCCTTCATTTCGTAGCAAACTCAGTAAATGTTTTCTTTTAGTGCTTTGCTTTTCTAACGAAAAAATCTCTCTAACTTCTTTCTCTTCTAGATGTTTTCGTTGCAAATGCCGCGAAAAGTGTTTTGATACAATGGTACCGTCGCAGTATTTGCACATGGTTTTCTTATATTTATTTTCGATCAAAAAAGGGGAGTTATATACCTGAGGTGTCTAAAAAACAAAAAAATTCATAAGCGCTGAGTTTAATACAATTAAATTTGCCATGTTTTTCAAATGACACATGTGCGTCTGTATACTATACCGAGTGTTCTTTTTAATCCTATTTACCTCTAATACAGGTGGGTTTTTATTTTGATCGCTTTCATTTTGATGTAGTCCATCTCGCGAATCCGTGTTATCAGTTGGATCCTATCAGAATAAATACTATCACACCACAATGCAAAGATTAGGTTAAAAGTTAAAAAATCATTCTAAATACGCAGTTTAGCCGTTAATATGACATGTGTTTAGTAGTTAAAATTGTTCCGGCTCACAGTTATGTAAAACTAACTTGAAAGTCAACTTGCAAAATACATACATACTATAAGAGTGTTCTTTTTAATCCTATTTACCTCTAATACAGGTGGGTTTTCATTTTTATCGCTTTCATTTGGATGTAGTCCATCTCGCGAATCCGTGTTATCAGTTGGATCCTATCAGAATAAATACTATCACACCACAATACAAAGATGAGGTTAAAAATTAAAAAATCATTCTAAATACGCAGTTTAGCCGTTAATATGACATGTGTTTAATTGTTAAAATTGTACTAGCTCACAGTTATGTAAAGCTAACTTGAAAATCAACTTGCAAAATACATACTTCAACTACAATTATGAAAATAACTCACTTCCGATATATGTTCGTCGTTATTCAAGGAAACATCCGGCATCAGCGGAATAATTGGACTTACAAGAAAACGATCTTTGGGACTATCTTGAGGAGACTACCTTAGACGAAAACTATGTTAACAAAATGTATAATAAAATTTTACTGAAGGAATAATAACCACGTATGACATAAAAAAAAGAATAGAAATAATGCTAACGCTAATAATAAGTAAAAAAACAAGTACCGCCTGTTATGTAAATGAAATAGTAAGCATTTCATCCGAGCGGCTTATCCGAGATCCTTACACATTTCTTTAACAAATTATTCTAGGAAAATTTATAGAATGGTCTTGTAGTATAACATATTTTAAAAATAGCTGAGTGACAAATACTTTACGTACACGAAACTCATTTGATGTGGAAAGATGATCTGATGACTCTTCACTGTCCTAGAAAATAATTATAAATGTATATCTCAAATTAACGCATTTACTTATATCGCATTTGGCGCTTTAATTTTGTTAGTAGCTCGTTTAAAGCAATACAAATGTTAATGCTTTAGAAATTAGAATTAAGATAAAATTTATTAAAGTACGTTTTTCCCTGCAAGAATTCATGCCAAATTTGTGGAAACCCAAACTGAAAATGAATACAATATGCAACTATCAGACAAAATACTTTTGTTCAAACTTATAGTATCTAAAACTTAAATATGCGCAGATGTGATGTAGCAAAATAGTTTTTAGTGTTCGACCACTTTATAAAGTACCGTTTATGAGTTTTCCCTTCACAAAATGGTCCTTTATTGTACTAGTAAAATAAAGTAACTTTATACAATACTGTCTACTTTATTTAAATAGAACTTTATTTTTCTAGTACAATAAAAAGGCACTTTATATATGTAAACCTGTTATAAACGGTACTTTACAAAGTAGCCGAACACACATCTTGTATGTCACTCATCTATAATGGATGACTTCGTTAGATGCGCCTTGTTTTGTAGTTTGCTTATATGTTGTGATAAAGAGACGCTTACTTATATGTTTTTGTATGCACTTACGGATTCCGGAATATAGTCAGTAGATGAACATCTACCGTCTATGGAGCTACAGCTATTGTCGCTGAGATCTTGACACTCATTTGGCTCTGCTGCTGCATATACTGAAACAAAGTTTTTTAACTTTAGTTGCTTTGCTTGTAATTGTAAAAATTTAAATAGCATAATGAAATGCGTAAATAAATGGCGAATAAATGCTTAAAACAGCTGCAACTAGCTCAGAGAGAAAGCCTCCAACATTAAGATTAAATTTTAATTTGTTATCATTAAATTAAAGCAAGTACGTAAACTTGATGCTAATGTTAGTTCCCATAAGTGTATTAAGTTACAAAACATTTGAAGCAAAATTCATTTATCACCTTTGTCATTTCCAGCACAAGTGCGTAATTTAACTTTTTTAGTTTGAAAGACACAACTAATTAAATAAGTTGTTGATCATAACCACGTAACAATGAAAACAGTATTAAATTTGGAGCAACCAAGATTATTGACGCAGAACCAATCACAAATCCATAATTTACAATTCGTATACCCACAAAATTTAATAATTATAAAATAGACTAACGTTAATATTAACAGAAAAGTGAAAATAGTCATTAACTTACCTTGTTTGGCCAAATTTATAATCCTTCTGGTTCTGTCGTTCATAGTGTGTTAACAAAACAAACTAGCACTTGTATATACACCATTCACAAACGCACCCACCGTACTGATCAAATTCGTCGGATTGGAGTATTAGTCGCTCATGGGAAGTCCCGAGATAAGCGAAGTGTCAATAAACATGGATTAAATTACTAAAACGAATGCGTCTTTACTGCTTATTAAGAAGTCTGATTAAGCAAAACCGATGACCACTTCAGATGTTGTAAAATAAACTTCGAATGCTTCTCAATCAAATGGCACAGGTTGAAAGTTTCAATTACACTATTATACTGTGTTTCTCGCAATATGGCCCTTGCAATAAACAATTTGATTTATAAAAAATATAAAAACAAGTAGTTTGTTACATGCAATTATTTATGTTTGTTTAAGTCAGTTGAGAATCTCCGAAGAAGAGATTTTCGTAGCATATTTTGCTGAAAATGTTATAATGGTTATTTTATCCTTCTGCTATTTAGTTAGTTACATTTACCACGTAGAATTAATATAAAGTTTTTACTTATATTATAAATTGTAATAATTATGTATTTTACGCTTATCATCGTTTAATTTGCTTGGTGATGGTTACGTCAATTTAAAAAGCCGAAACATATATTTCGCAACTTAATCAAACCAGTTCAACAATTTAATTAATTTTAAAGATAGACTATTTATCACACATTTTTACTTTATCATACCATAGGTAAGTATGTAAAGTTATGTGATCGTGAAAAAATTCGGATTTTTTTTTCGCCGAAAATACACTAATTAGCATCCTAGGAACACGATTAGACCATTTACAAAAAATGTCTGTGTGTCTGTGAACGTATGTTAGAGAAAACGGGTGAACGGATCTAATCCATACAAATTTTAAAGTTCTGTGGTATGATAAAGTCATGTGTTAGCCACATCATTCTAGTGTACACATTTCTACTCGTATATTAAAGTTAAAGACTCCTAAAACTTTACTAAATTAAATTAATGTTCAGAAGCACCGATATTACAATGTAAGCGTAGAATTATACGTATCATGCAATTTGAGAAGTTATATGTAATTACAGCACCCTTGCGCTGTTGCAAAATTTTGGGTGCTCCACTGCTTATATTAATCTATGAGCCAAAATGCTAAATTTCGACGAATCTATATAAAGTTGTATATGCATTGGCGCCCCATGGTGGCAAAACGATGGAACTACTGGAGTATGTCCGGTACGAAAAAAAGTCAAAGTGGCTCCCTGACGAAATTTTGTATGTGCGCCGTTCGAGGCCGCCTGGTCTTAAAAACCCCATTTTTAGTGAGAAACATACTGGCACCCAAACGTGGGTGCCACATTGTAAAATGGGGTGCCATATTTTCAAGAAGTATACAGTTTGGGTGCCACTCTTACCAATTATATATATATATATATATATATATATATATATATATTAAAATTCACAAATACATTTAAAATTAATTAATTACTACAATTTTATTGGTCATTATATATATATATATATATATATTTATAGGAAGACGCACACCAATCGCTACCTAAATGCTAATTCACACCACCACCCTGCTCAACTACAATCAGTCCTGACAACACGGGTTTGTAGATCAAGAAGGATAGCCGACAAGGAGAATACAAGACAAGAATTAGCAACCCTTGCTCGAGTATTCGAACAAAATGGTTATGGCAGAGCAGCGATTAGAAAAGCGTTCCGACCCCCGAAGACCAAAATGCAAGACGCAGAAGAGGAGAGACCTTGTGGCACGGCGTACCTGCCTTACATCCGAGGCACAACAGAGAAAATCGGAAGAATCCTTAGAAAATATAACATTAGGACAACCTTTACCACAGATAGAATAATCCAGTCCATACTGAGGAATCCTAAAGAGTACATCCCTTTGGAAAACCAAGGAGTCTACGAGATACCGCGTCGGGATTGCGATAGCAGCTACATAGGCCACACCAACCGGAGAATAAAGGCACGCAAGGAGGAATATCAGAATTATGTTAGGAAGATGGAACACACTTCATCGCTAGTGCATCATATATGGGATACTTCGCACAAGATTGATTTCGACAACACCAAGAGCATTGCCAGCGTCGAACACAAAGACGCATGCATCATACGAGAAGCCATCGAAATCGTGAAACGTCCGAATTGTATAAACACCCGCGCCGAAACAAGCCGATTACCTGCATCGTGGTTACCAACGTTACTACAAGCAACGGCCGGCCATTCTCTACGAACACCAGCCATCCATTCTAGCAGTACAGCTCCTTCGATGCTAGTTGCCACAGTAATTGATAAACAAGCTATTCAGTCGGCTGTACATACATCAAGTTGACAGTCCGTCGTGTTGTCGTCTAACTAGAAGCCAAACCAGGACTACAAGGACTTGAAAATGACAAATGTGATTTCGTCGAAACGTCGTCCAACTCCAAGTGCCATTCAAGATGTTCTTCAACCAGTTGAAGAAATCTTCGAATTTATTAAGCGGTATGACACCCTGAAATGTTTACCTTTAATACATATTAGCCGCAAAAACCTTCGTAATATTAATATATTATATATGTATATATACAGTGTGTCCAAGATAAGGAGGGCCAGTATGGGGATCTCGGTAATGGTAAGAGATACAAATTTGGTTAAATGGGAAGAAAGTTGCGCAATTAAAGGACTAAAAAAATGACGTCTAGAAATCCTTGATATGATTTTTCGTTTTTGAATTATCTCAAAAAAACCGAATTTTTGGATTTTATTTTTTATTTTTTTCTGGCGTTAATATTAAAGTTAGAGCGAAACTGATTAAACTTCTTTATAGCAACTTTTAGTGGACTTAATGATTACGTTAATTTTTTTATCCGACGTTTCGTCTTCGAGAAACCATCATCAACTTCATTTTTTTAAATACGGTCCTGGTTTTTTGATGCCAAATTTACAAAGCCCTTGTTACTCTGAATTCAACAATGTGTCACATATTATGGTTTAATTACGTTTCGAGCTTTTTTCTGATCATCATCAGAAAATTTTCTAGATACGGACCTGCATTTCCCACAATTTTGTAAAAATAAGTTCATACAGTGAGTTAGGCCTTTTTACATGCCGTTAAAATATTAAAATGCACGTCATAATGTCATAATTCTGATACATTAATTTAATAAGCAACCAATAACTATTAACAATAAACAACAAATAAATGAATAAAAGATAGGCAGAAAGAATGAGAAAACGAGCCTTGAAACAATGTAATAGGTATTTAACGTTTTGAAATAGAAGAAGAACTTAGAAGATTGGTTCTTGAAGCCTTTCAAAGTATAACACCAGTATTGCTGAATAATGTTTTAGATTCTACAGTTAGATGTTATTTATGCATAGAGAATGATGGCAACCTTTTTGAATACCTTCTGTAAATTTAATACCTATTAAATGGTTTCGATGTTCGTTTTGTTATTCTTTTTGTCTATCTTTTGTTCATTTCTTTTTTGTTTATTGTTAATAGTTATTGGTTCGTTATTAAATTAATGTATCAGAATTATGACATTATGATGTGCATTTTAATATTTTAACGGCATGTAAAAAACGCTAACTTTCTGTATGAACTTATTTTTACAAAATTATGAGAAATGCAGGTCCGTATTTAAAAAAATTTCTGATGATGATCAGAAAAAAGCTCGAAAAGTAATTAAACCATAATATGTGGCACATTGTTGAATTCAGAGTAACAAGGGCTTTGCAAATTTGGTATCAAAAAACCAGGACCGTATTTAAAAAAATGAAGTTGATGATGGTTTCTCGAAGACGAAACGTCGGATAAAAAAATTGATAACGTAATCATTAAGTCCACTAAAAGTTGCTATGAAGAAGTTTAATCAGTTCCGCTCTAACTTTAATATTAACCTTTAATTGCGCAACTTTCTTCCCATTTAACCAAATTTGTATCTCTTACCATTACCGAGATCCCCATACTGGCCCTCCTTATCTTGGACACACTGTATATATATATATATAACGGTATGCTATTAAGCCCGATAGCTCTTCGGGCCGCTGATGATCCCTGCCTAAGGAAGACAGTTAGAAGAGAATGAGTTACATATTTTTGTTTCGTTGCATAACACCAGTCGAGGTATTCACAGAGGGGTAAAGATTTCTAAGAAATACTGATTTTAGGTATAAACGTGTCCCTGTGAATCCCATATATAGAAACGGTACTCTATGCGTCTATGAGGCCTATTTATATATTTAAAGCGTGCGTTAGTAAGCCCGACACTGTTGCCAAAATCTGTTGTGTCGGCGGCGCTCGCTCCTAAATACCGGTATAGCCCCTCTATTACAAACAGTAGCGACATTATGGGGCAAACCTGATGCAAACATGAAAATACAAAAAGTTACTAAACGGTAAATTTCAGTGTAAACAGTGAAAAAATAACAGATCTGAATACCTGAAATTCTTTTCTGCCACTATTTTTACACTTATCGACACAACACCCTAGCATTTTCACGTCCTCGACTTCAAATTAGCCCCTGAAGAGAAAAATGAATAAAAACACGACAACTGTCAATGTCACATTTTAATTTAATTATGCAAATTCCTAGGCGATTTTTAAATATGCTAGGGACTTAAGGGATACCAACGTGATTTTGCCCCAACGGCAACATCAATCGTTGTTGCTACTATATGTAAATAGAGGGGCTATAAATACCGGATAACGAATTGCTGGTTAGCCCTTTTGGGTATTGCGTATTTAGTAATAGTCGGCTTATATTAGTCAAATTAATATCTTGCTAGGTTTTAAAATGTACAGGAATCGTGGGTAAAAATTCTTGCTCTTGCTCTACAGTCATGCAAGTAATATGCTACGGTTTATGTTATTATTAATAACAATTAATATCCTTACAAACAGGAGCGCCACTGCGCTCCTCAAAGATATTACATAAACTAGACTTGTGATGCAATTAGTTTAATTAAATGACTATCTCAAGTTTTTATTTAAAAAATATTATTTTTACTAAGCAACGGAGACATCCATAAAACCGTTTAAAATATCAATTATTTTCAAATGAGAGCTCGCGATGCAGGTGCGAGATATACTTTAATAATAATTAATACTTTGCTCCAATTAGTTAGGGATGTTTTGGTAGGATTAGTAAATATTTTGCCAATATTAAAATCTTGCGGGAAAGTATAAACGGTTGATTACTTACGAAATTTATTTTTCAACAGTATCTTCAATATTTTTAATAACCTTTTGTTCCAAAACTACTCATAATTTTGATTGAAATTTGGAAAATACAATGACGGCAGTGTGGTCGTGTTCCAAATTTCGCCAGTGACTTTACTGAAGCAAGCTAACCCCTGCGCGTTTTTTTGTCGAATTATTGTACACTATGAACGATTTTATCAAGTTATTGCGATTTTTATCGGTTTGTATGATTGCTACACGTACGAAGAAAATAATTACTTATTATATCCAAACCGCAAAATTTTTATGGGATATTTTTACTAAGCAACGAAAATCTCCGTAAATGTGGTCAAATATAGATCAATCTCAAAGAAAAGTACAAAACTAAAACCCTTTTTATGTTCACTTAGTAATAGTGGGATTATGGTACAAATAAGTACTTTTTATGCTGGTATCTTTCATACTTAAGCATTCTGTTTGTTTTCGTTCAAGCTATCTCTTTGCCGTTATATTTAATTATGGGCCAATCGGTATAATGAATAAAGCTTTATAATATGTGTTCAAAAACAAATTACATAAGGGTTGGCCATGGAAAATAAAACTAATGTCAACAGCAAGCTGTAGAGACAGCAAACCTTAGAATTTCCATAGCAGATTAGAATATAAACTTATGACAACAACAACGACAGTTAATGAACTTTAAAGCTTGCTGTTTGCATTGCTTTTAGTTTCCATGGCCAACCCTTACGTAATTTCTTTTTGAACACACCATATTATACACATTCTATTCAGCAAATTTAGTTTTTTCGAATTTATTAAATACTTACAGTAGTTTTAATAGTAATAAGTAATAATAAATATATGCAGTATTGGTGATGTGCAACACTAATAAATTTAGTCGTTTACATTAACAGTTTAACATTAAGCATTATAAACTGAAATTTTGAAATAAACCAGTAAGATCTAGAATTGAGCAACACGTTCCATATGTGATTGATTTTACTTGGTACAATAAAAATCTTACCTCGTACATTACGTGACTGATGAACTGCTAACTCACTTTTAAGAAAAAAATGTATCATTTGTGTAAATAATGCCACCGCCAAACAGACCCAAACATCAGAAAATCATAAATTGGAGACTCATTTTCTGTAAAAATACCTGTCATAATGCGTGCATTTCATCACGTTTATTTAGTGTTTAAACAGTGCTCATTCAGAAAAAGTTATTGTATTGAAACAATCTGTAAAGGGCTTTACTAAGAACTTCCCCCGCAAGTGGACGTTGTCACACTAAATAATTTTATCTACGACAGTGTGTAAAATTGCCTTTTAGTTGGCAGTTTTAAGTTTGTAAAACAACTGTTTAATAATATGCTTTCATTAGTTTACGTAGTCAGAAGTAACGTATTTAACACGTAGGCTGCCGCAATGTAGCCCTCAAATTTGGGCCCTGGGGCCAACTTTCAATTTTCACAAATTTAGGCTCAACTTGGCTATACATACACATGTATGTAATGAAAATCTAATTTGGTATTCAAATTTTCAAAATTTTGAACTTTTATTGCGCGGTACGCCGTATGTACCGCGCGGCCTTACTGAATATTTTTTTCCGTTGGAGCCGTATGGTATTCACTTGTACCGCGAAGTGCATTCTTCGTCTTGCACAATGTCGTGAAATATTTGTTAGTATTACGTCATTGGTGATTCATTTGCATATTGCAAGTTGCAGTGAATTGTGTGTGCGCCCGTGTTTAGTGCTTCGTAAAAATTATATATCTATTGACATCATGGGTGACTACGAAAAAAATCAAATCAAGTTGCAACAACTATGGAATGAAATTATGTCTGAGGAGGAAGACGATTGCTTCGCTTACAATGGTTCTTCTGACGAGTATTGTCCTAGCGACGTAGACGTCAGTTCAGATGAAAGCAACGAAGATCGACCTACGAGAAAAAAAAGAAAGACAGGTGTGGTCCCTAAAAATAAGCCCAGTACTTCTAAAGGTATTTCAGTTTATATCGCCATTTCCGAAGTAAAATAATAATCTTTTTTATTATTATCAGAAACTATTGCCGATTCTCGAACTGACTCAATTACAAATATCACTGATTTTCAAAATCAACCAAGTACTTCCAAAGGTATGTTTGCAATTTATAAATTTACTGCCAAGACGAAATAATAATATTTCTTGTTATTACCAGAAAAAACTGCTAGTCCCCCATCGGATACAGTCGCAGACATCATTGATCATGTTGTACTTCAGTACATAGCGGATGATGAAGAAAACAACAGAGCTGAAGACGCCCAAAATAATCACGTAACTTGGAAACTTATCGACGAAAATTCACAACTCCAACATTTTAATTTTTCTGAAAGTGCCCCTGGATTAAAACACTTTGTTTACGAAAATTATACCAATAGTGAACCATATGACTTATTTAAATTGTTTATAGTAGATGACATTATAAACCACATCGTTACAGAAACGAATAGGTATGCAGCTCAATCGAAAGAGAAAGAAGTAAGGCCAAAATCAAGAATTCACACTTGGACTGATACAGACGCAAATGAAATTGAATTATTCCTGGCAATTGTCCTTTGGATGGGATTGGTTCGTCTCCCCAAAATAGCAGACTACTGGTCCAAAAAAAGTATTTATGGAACCAATTTCAAAGACTATATGTCACGGAACAGGTTTGAATTGTTATTACGGATGCTGCACTTTAGCAACAACCAGGAAAATTTAGTGGAGGTCGATCGAATGAGGAAGCTAACACCTTTATTGGAAATGCTTAAAAACAGGTTTCAAGGCGTAATAACGCCAGAAGAAGACGTCTGCATCGATGAAACCCTCGTTCCCTTTAGAGGCAGGCTCAGTTTTCGCCAGTATATAAAAAATAAGAGACATAAATTTGGAATTAAGCTATTCAAGTTATGCATAAAAGGTGGATACACCTATGATTTGAGTGTGTATTGCGGCCAAATGGCTAGTAATAGCTCACTAACTGTACCATCCCAAGTAGTTATGTCGCTGATGGATTCACTATTAGATAAAGGTAGAACACTTTTAGTAGATAACTACTACACTAGCGTAACTCTGGCTAAACATTTATTACCAAGACAGACACATTTAGTTGGGACGCTTCGTGTCAACCGCAAACTCAACTGCGAGGAAGTTGTGAAGAAGAAACTTGGACCAGGAGAAGCAATTGCTAGGATATGTCAACCAGGAATCGTAATATTGAAGTGGAAGGACAAACGTGATGTCCTAGTACTCAGCACAAAACATTTAGACGAAATGAAGAAAACTGGAACGCGCCGGAATCCAGAAAGGGAGAAGCCCCAAATAATTATAGACTACAATAAATGCAAGGCCTTTATAGATCTGTCAGACCAACAAAAAGCATACAATACTCCATTGCGCAGAGGTGTGAAGTGGTATAGAAAACTAGCATTTGAATTGCTATTAGGAACTGTATTTGTAAACGCTCATATCGTATATTCCGAAGTCACAAAAAGGAAAATTACAATTACGCAATTCAAAGAAGAAGTGCTGGACACAATCCTTTATAAAAATCGAAAACCTTCCACAATTAGACAACCACCGCCAAATACAGTTCATGAATTGGAAGATACCGGACAGCGACGTCGATGTGTGGAGTGTTATAAACGAATTTCGGAAGAAAGCGGACGAAAAGTTGCCACAAATAAAGCATCACGACCGATTTGGGGATGTACAACATGCAAACAGAACTTTTGCGTAACCTGTTTTTTTATTAGTCACACAGCAATAAAAAATGTGTAAAAATAGCCATAGAATTATACCACATATATCCATTTGTATTACTTATGTTGGAATTTATAATAATAATAAAAATATGTACTGCTAAGCTAATCCAATAAATAATTTACAATATCTGAATTTTTTCCTCAAATTCATAACCTAAATTACATGCATAACTGATAAAAAATTAACCAAATATACAATTTGACATGTTTTGTAAATATCAGCCTGTTTACATAATAAAACAATTTAAATTTCCGGGGCCAAAAACGTTTCTGGGTCTCCCAGGCCGTGCCAAAGCATATCCTATTTTATACAACACGACTGCGGTACGTATCAGCTACCACGATGCATAAACGTAAAATCTTCGCTGCGGTACAACGATGTACCATGCGGCGCGGACGCCCACAAAAGGTGCGGTACATACCTTATACCGCGCGGCAGTCAACGTGTTAAAAGATTTCATTAGGCACATTGTGAGTAGCAACGTGTTTTAAAATTTTTAAAACACGCAAAATTTCGACCGGTTGCTGGTAATCCTAATTTACATTTAATTTTTTTTTATATTTACCGTGTTTTCTAGATTCTATCGTAGATAAAATATTGTACGATAAACATGAGTAAAGCATATTTAGTCACTCGCGGGGCTTAAAACGCTCGCTCACTCGTGTTTTAACTCTACCCCACTCGTGCCTAAAGAGTAGCTTTACGCACTTGTATCGTAAATTACTATTATCTACGACCACCACTAAAAGTATGCCTTTTAGCACTAGCTTGTTTCACTAAAAGTAACGTTTTATAGTTTAGCGTGATTAAAAAATCAGCTGTTTACTTTAAGCGCATCTGTGGTATAAAGTGATGTGAGGTTTAAAACTACAATTTCGAACTGGAAGTGAAGTTGCAAAGTTATTCTAGTTACTTCTTGCGTTACAGGTAAAGTGTTTTTGAAATAATTAAAGCGTTATGTAATGAATACAGTCAGATGTCGAGTATTAATAATTACCTTTCGTAACTGACCTTGACAGTACTGGCGCCGGAATATTCGCACGCACGCCAAGGCCTATTGTTTATTATGACATACATTATAAGTGTCGTAGATGCTAACCTTTGTTAAATCGATATTTATGAATTAATAACAGTAAAATTAAGGTCGTAGATAAAATATAGTATGCAAAGCGTGCTAAAAGTCGTTTATGCACGAGACGTCAACTTTTAGCACTTGTTGCATAAATAGCTATTAAAAATCAAAGTTAACTAAAGGTAAAAATGCCATCACGTTTCTAATAATACTGAAATAATAAAAGGAAACACTTGATAATCCAAATAACATCAATTTTCAAATTAAAAACAAAATTAAACTATCGGCGGTCGATTCGAACGGCAGCGGTTGCGCATGCTATTCCAATGTTTGGAGGGATATTGCAAGCACATTTCCGGTTCCCTACATGCACCATGGATTACTCCTAGCATCCTTGCGTGGAGGCTGTCTTAAATACAATGCATTATTCGTTGCAACATTTGCAACATTTATCCTGCATCTCTTGTCACTTTCATCAACGGTAAAGTCTGAGGTATGTGCAAATTGTTACTTTGATGTATTTCGCAGTTAAAGCAAAACGAAATGCAATTTTATTTTTTATGGTGCTCACCTTCTATATATTTCTCCAAAATTTTCTCGATTTCATTCCAGGTAGACATATAATCAGGATGCACAATATCGTCTTCCTCGTTCCTAGTTTTTGAGTTATAGAGACAGACAGACAGGCGGATTTGAGAAAACCTGTTTTTCGTCATCTAGGGACCCTTCCCCTTTCAGACGAGGTTAGTATAAATCTCAAATAAATATACAGCAAGCAAAATAAAATGAGCGCTTTTGTATGTTGCAATCGATTTTAACAATACCTAGGTTAAAAGTTCAGATAACCCAAAATTATAATATGTAATAATAATGCTGTATTTGCTTATAAAAGGTCAGTTTTGAAATTCCAACTTTTAATAAAACCATTATTTTCTGAAAATCAATAAAAATGAAACACGGGTGAACCACCACACGATCTTTTATTACTGCTTGTAAAATGTTGTTTATTTTTCAAAACTACTTCCAAAAACCTTTTTTGACAAAACCTATAGACAATTACGTAATATATAACATCTTTTTAATAGGTATTTATATACGAAGTACATAATGACGCATCTCTTTTATAGCCGAGCGAGGTTAGTAAAGAAGACGAGTCATAAAGTCATATTATGTACGAGTTGTATACAAAGCTTTATGTTCACTTCTAAAATCTAAAAAAGTCGAGTTTATAGATTTGACGTCTATTCTGTGACACAAAAAAACTTGACATTAGAGTGCCTTTACAGATATTGAAAAGCATCTATTTGACATTGACAGTTGACGTAATAGTTATTTATGGTTAAGCGTGTTATATTACGATTAATCCACGAGAGAAAAGAGGAGCCCTCGAGGCCCAAGAGGGGTAATTTCTCGGGTGAATTATGACAAGTATATAAAATTTTATCCAACTCAATAAATATCTAAAAAACGATTTTTTTGTTGGCAGCCGTGAATTTATAATTTATTAGAGTCGCGACGTTAATGATTCAAGAGTGGATAAGAATAACTTGATCGTCGTGTATAATGCAAAATTTTACTCAATTCTTATAATTGCATTAATCAATAAAGATCTTAAAAAGCATACATTTTGTGTTGACAGCCATGAAAAATCATAGTGACAATTTGGAAAGTGATTCGTGTTATATGTTTGGCAGTATTGAAGTGTATTGTCAGTCTGCGTCAAATTCGAGGTTAGTAGTGAATGACCTGGCTTTTATTTCACTAGTGGGTTATGGTTTGTTTAATTCACTAGTGAGTTATGGGCCACTTTAGAGGTCTAAAATTGATTCAGCAATAGCCTTATAACTAGGAGGTGTTGGCTCGTACTGATAAAATAAAGTAACGTACTTTTATAGTGCTAGGAAAATAATATAAGCTTTATTTTACTTGTATTATAAAGAGCTATTTTACTAACGCGAAACTATGTCATAAACAGTACCTTATAATACTCGTACATATAACATTTTATTCTCATTAATTTTTGCCCGTTTTTTATAAAAATTTAGTTTTGCATCTTTTTAAACTCTATCCTTTTTTCCAAAACACCTTTTAAACAAACCCTGTAGATAATTATATAATATACGATTGTGTTCCAAAGAATTGTATTTTCATACCACAGTTATACAAAAATTGAGAACATTTTGTAAAAATATAATTTTTGCCTTTCTTCAAAACACTTTTCAAACCAGAAGTGATAGATATTTGTATAATATAGGGTCTTGTTTTAAGGAATTTTGTTTTAATCCAACAATTATAAACATTTTCAGCGCATTTTTCTAAAATTTTAGTTTTACTTTTTTTAAAAACAATAACTTTCACAAAATGTAAACAAAAGTTGTAGGTAAAACATGTTTTTATCCAACAATTATAAAAATTTTGAAGGTATTTATAAGAGAATTTGATTGTGCGATTTTGTCAAAAGCTATATTTTCCACAAAAAAGCTTTATAAAAAAGCTGTAGTTAATTACATATGTTATTCAAAAAAAAATTTATTGATATCAACAATAATTATAAAAATTTACTGGAAACGGAAAAGTACATGACTCTTGTTAGACCGAGTTTATCAAATGTTCACCTTAATATCCTAAACTACATCAGAAATGCAGTTATGTTCTCAAGCCGATCTATTATACCCATATATATAATACACATATATTGCTAGTAGGGCCTCGGAACGTCAGAAAACATTACGGCGCCGACATAGTCTCACTTAGAGTATAACGCGTCTCGTGCGCATGCGTGGGAATTCAAACTCCGCCTTTAGAAGCGAATTTTAAACTTGACCACTTCCCCATTGGGCGGACGACGCCGCCGCCCTTGTGCACCGCCCACCATTATACATTGAAGAGTTGGTTGTCTGTCTCACTTCCTTGGCAAGTTTCCCACTCATAGCCGCTAGCAATATAGTAAGTATTAGATATATGATTATACCCTATGAGCTGTAGAGAGGATACAGGCAGATCCACAGACAGACATCACCTCGAACACCACTTTTTCTGAATCCGAAGAGACGAAAACGGACATTTCTGCAAAAATCTCCAGTTCGAACATTTTTCTGATTACTATAAAAAGTAAATTATTTTTATCAATGTTATATGTAGGTATGTGTATAGGTTTTTAAGCCCATTATGTACATTTATTATATATATATTATAAGGAATGCGTACACAAACTTTTGGCAAGGCTCATCAACGCTATAGTTGCATATCGCTTATACAGCATCTAGTTCAGAGTACCGCTCACCAGGGTGCGCCTTGTATATACACGAAAAACGTATACAGACATTGTGAAACCCACTACACTCACCACTCGTTGTGTGGCCCGAAATTAGGCAACCCTGTACGTTATTCTAATAGCCTGACCTTTCGATGTAATCTTACACCAGTTGATTAAATGAAAGTGTCGGAATTCTCTATTATTAAACTAATACATTACATATGATGTAGTTTTAGGGTATATGTATTAATAAATGTTGAATCAATTAGTATTGTGTATTGAAATAATTACTTTAAATGATTTTTATTTGACAATTATTTTATATTAGTAGTATTCCTTTAAAACAAACATGTTGTAGAATAATAATGAATCGTAAGCAATGAATACAAGTAAATGTCTATTTATATTAAACAGAAACATACACGTTGTTTGTAATCGTTTTAATTTTGAACATATCACTTTAGTATACATCTCACTCTACATTCATTTTACATTTTTTTACAAGAACACGCATGGCAACGCTTTTACTGCTGCAATGAAACTGTAAATTGGTAACGCATTCCTCATTTTCAACGCTACTCAAATCTAAGATTTCTTAAGTTTCGTAACCTATAAAATAACTTTCTTTTAAATAATATCCTCTACATAACTCATCTTTTATATTTAGCTACCACAATCACTTACATTTCTGGCACATGACTGTATATATAATCATTATACCTTTCTACCCTAAGGTGTAAGGTAAAAATAACAGTTATATATTTAATATATACTACACCAACTATTAGATCACAAATGTTTGCTTACGTATTCTCGCTTTTTTTGGAGCAGGGCTGTACAAATTTGCAGCTGTAATGGTGGGAATAGATATTTTAATAATTTTTATTGTCAAGTCTTTCAGATTCAAATTCATTTTCTTCAAAATGAGCCTGAAACGAAATTATGATGCATATCGATGAAAGTCACTTGCGTGTATGGAAATGTACTTGCTCTAAGAGGTAATTCTCCTCTATTGATACATTTTACCTAGATTTGTCTCCCTTCTACATTCTTGGTTCCTTGGAGTATGAAAAATGATCTAGACCCATTTTTGGAACGATTGCTGCAACTGGACATGCTGCAGGCCGGCATTTTCTATCTATAATAAATACTTTTAAAATACAAAGTATCTACTAAACTTAAACAAAAAATGAAAAGAACACTGAAAATAAGCACAACTTCGAATTCGAACTGAATTATTTGACATGCGCACAGCTGTTGATATATGGGCCAACCACCTTCTTGATCTTTTATGATTTAGGGTGTATCCGCCATATTGATTCAAAAAATACAAAACACTGGAGCAATTAATTGCGGTACTCGATTAATACAGGGACTCTATTCTTTATCAAAGCAGTCGAAGAAACCCTTGACTTACAAAGTACCGCAATGGCGGCCTATTGTTTCAGAAATGGCATCCTTCAAAGGAATATGAAAATTCATTAGATACGATATTTTGCATTTTTTTCGTTATACTTACGGAAAGAAAAAGAAACACAGCAGCGAATCGTTCTTTTAGGTTGGGTTTTAATAATTTACTTAGTATTTGATATCACAACCACAACCTCTAACCATGCAATTTTAATACTAAACTTATAAAAATGACATTATTTACATTCTGACAGAAATAATTGACTAAACGATGCCATTTCTGAAACAACATGGCCGCCATTACGGTACTTTAAACCAAAAGTTTCTTTGACTGGTTTGTTCTTTATGTGCATTTGTTTTACCAAAAATTGTACTCACGATCTTTGAAGCAGGAGTCAGGAACTTGAGATGCTTAACCACCGCTTGGCACATTGTCACCAAGTCCGATAACAAGTGCATGCTTTGAGTCTTTCCCAGAATTTTGAAAAATGGTTTTCCGGAAAATATGTCTCAAGTCAAACTGCATTTAAAAACTCACAATAGTTTCGTAACTAACATTTAGGAGATTGAATAAACTTAACACATTAAAAAAACAGTGTATTGCAGTAGGTACTGAAGCATTTACGAACGTATTTTAATTAGATATTTTGCATGTAGCGTGATCCATAGAATAAATTATGCAAGTCGTTTTTGACAATTTTAATAGTTAAGTTTGACCAAAAGTACTCGATTTTAAAAATGTGTAACGAGGGATGTTGAACCACAGTTTACAGATATTATTCTTCCTTACTTTGTATTAGAGTTTGCAATCCCGCAGGAAAAATGCAATATTTTCCGGGATTTCGAAATCGGCCACTATGGGTTGAATAAAATACGAGTATAACAGGTAGATACAATCGCAGAATCAATATAGCTGACACTAGCTTAGCAATAAATTTAGTTTGAATAGTATGCGTCAAATACTTTAAAAGGAACTTAGTTTTACTGTCTGGAAATTATTTAAACGATGAGCAACAAAGAAAATTTATTTCAGAAGAAAGAAAATGAGATAACGGTAGAAGAAACCAAAAAAGGTATAGTTAGAATGAAAAATGGAAGGGCTCCTGGACCTGATGGCATCGCTGTCGAACTTCTAAAGCACGGATCAGAAAAATTGTATGAACTTCTAACTTATATATTTAATTTGTTCCTAAGAGGAGAAGAACTTGCAGTTGAGTGGAAAACGGTATACATAACTAACATCTACAAGAAAGGGGATAAAACAAACTGTAGCAATTATATGATTTTTGAGGCTTTCACGGCCATTGTCATTAAGTAACAAACGACTTCCGGGATTGGACCGTGTCATGATTGAGACCGAAGAACTCAACGTTTCGCCCACTTTCGTAAGGGGCTTCATCAGGAGGAAAAAAGCAAAAGAGCACGGTAACTCAACGTGTTAACCACGCCAGAGGCGAAACTCTTTGCAAAGGGAAGGGACAGAAGAGCACGGTAACTCAACGTGTTAACCACGTCAGAGGCGAAACTCGACTGACTATCGGAAGAAGAAAAGCGAGAATTTATAGGCAAGCGCCGTAGCGATTCAGCAAATGCCGTCGCGGTTCAGTGACGGAGGGCGGGGCTTAGGAATTAGCACTTTCCACATAGAAGGAAGGGGAAAGCCTTCGTCCCGATTGAAATTATTAGGGTGTTTGCAAATCTCAATGGCTTCGCGAATCTTTCTGCTAAAGAAGAATA
>CALNHX010010274.1:0-41793 GCA_940337035.1 Agriotes lineatus | reverse complement strand
TTTGTGAATAGATTTAGAAAAAATAAAATTAATAACGACCCAAAGGCATCAGGATATACTAACATGTGAGCAAATGAAAACAAAATCAAGTTTGACTTTGAAAAAAATAAATCATGTGGGGGTCTTACTTCTGATGTTTTAAATATGACAGTTATTATAATAGTAGTAGTGTCAAGTTGTTTAAATTATAAAATTTTAAAGTACACATGTTTAATCAGAAAGGAAAGTTTCCATAATCGAAATCATTGATGTCGCAGATGTAACATTGTTTAAGTGTTGGTTTTTATGTTTATTTTCAAATAAAATTTTGACATGACAGTCAGTGACAGTTATGCACTGGCTTTAGGTTATGTATGTGTATTTCATTCTAGAACATCAACAATGTAAATTAATAACCGACGTATGTTTCAATTTTCAAAGCCAAGCTTGTTTCCATTTTCGTTTGCTCACATGTTAGATGTACAGCGGGTTTCACTTGAAATGAAGACGTAAATATTTTCTATATTCTTAATCATAATTATTTCGAATGTTGGTGGTTTGTATGACCCCTCAGTGGACCTAAGGTACCTATTTGGATTATTTCCAACCTGAATAGCAGCCTACTATGACCGATTAAATATACAAATTTTCCTAAAATTGCTGAATTTAATTAACTTCTTAGCATACTCAAACACCCTCAGATACGAATTTTTATTGTATCAAGGTGGAAGTAATCCAAATAGGTAACTTAAGTCCCGTTAGAAGTCTGCACAAACTATTACAATTTCAAAACAAGCTGATTAAATATAGAAAAGATGCGTAGGTGTTTTCGTTTCAAGTAAAACACACTGTATATACCGGGTAGTAACTTGAGCGAAACAGCATAGGGATTTCAATGTTAAATCTTGAATACATTGTTTGCTGCTCTAATTATTTCAGTACATTAGGAGATCTTAAATAAAGGTGCACTGAGAGAAAATATCATGGCAATTATTGAATTAATACATTTTGATCATCCTGAATGGTATATCATGATTTAGATAGTAGTAAGAGAGATATACTGGCAAACTTGCTCTTGCTCCTATAACCAATTGCATCCTTTTATTCACCTTCCTGGTGATATTTTGAATATTATTACGTTGTTCTGATAGATCTGTTCGGAGTTGCCTCAAGTTAAATAGGGAGGAATTCGATTTGTAACATATCTTCAAAGCTGCTCCCATATGTGTTCCATTCTATTCGCGTTTAAAGTAAGCGAGGACCAATCTATAAATATTGTCAATCATACTTCATCAAAGTGTTCAGTAACAACCTTTGCAAACATTATCATTATAACAATGGGCCATAAGGTAGGACATGTTCTTAAATGAAAACCTGATCCTGCAGTAGTCACGGAGCCTCCACTAATTCGACTAACATATATATTAGAGAGCCACCTTAAAAGCTCGCGTGGTAGGAGCACTTCCACTGTATATATAGTTCTTCTACTTTTCTCCAAATTCGACCACCTCAAATATCGGTTCATCTGCAAATATGGCAAAGCTCTATTGATCCATCGTCAAATTTTGATGGATACGAGCAAACTATAGCCAAAGAACTCAATGTTCTCGAAGTAGTTTGGATACCGTAACTGGTTTGTACGCCTTCGAGCGAGTTTCTTATAGTGTTCTTCGAATTGTCGATTCACTTACGTTATGCTTGTTTCTCAATACCGTAGCTGCAATATGACAGTCATCCCGCTTTGGCGTAACCCTCTTTAGTCTCTAGCATTTTGTAAAGGAATTTATATTATGATAACGTTGAATAATCCTTTGAACCATACAGTGGTGAGTCAAAACAATAATCTTTGCTGCTTGTTCTACTTTATCATTCAGCATAAAAAAACTTGTAGCAACTTTGATGAAAATAGAAATATTAAAAATGAGCGCAAGTAACAAGATTTAGACAACTGCCATAACATTTACTGTTTGTAAATTGTTTGTGATTGCTGCATGTAACGTTCTCAGTTTTAAATTAAATGAGTTGGTTGTTTTTTTTTTGCTGGTCAGTGTATTTAATACTTGTTAAACTTTCGTTTAAGTAAGCACAATTTCCTGCAAAAAATCAGTAAAGGGCTTTACAAGGATGGCGGCGTACAGGCTGATATATAACGAAAACTGGCAAACGAGTACCTTTGCCGGTCACACCAGGATAATCGACATCGTCACAAATCCATTACTAGAAATGAGCAGTGACACAATTCCAATCAGGCAAAACTACCATAAACCCTTTGACATTCAACTTGACTGGAATGAAAAGCTAGTACAAAGTCGTGGTTGGGCAAGCAAACTTTTCTGGTACATAGATGACACTGGAGCAGGAATATACTGAGAATATCCCTAGTTCAATCCATATGCATCTCTTGGGCGGTATGCCACCATATTCCAAGCAGAAACTCATGCAATAGACATATGTCTGAAGGAGAATATAACAAGCAATTATCGAGGTAGAGACATTTCGTTTCAACAGATACCCAGGCGGCTATAAAAGCCCTATCTAGCTACCGGATTAACACAAGATTGGACTGGGATTGCCTTAAAAACCTTTTAACCCTAACCCCTAATGTAGGTGCCGGGGGGGGGGGGGGCATAAAAAGTAATAAAAAAGCAGATTCTCTTGCAAAAAAGGGATCAGAAACAGTATTCATTGGCCCTGAACCAGTATTTGGAGTCATAAAAACGACAGCCCGCAGCTGGCTAACCATATGGATAAACATACGACATTGAAACCACTGGAACTATGTGAAAGGACTAAGACATAGCAAAGTGATGCTAAGGAAATTATATAAAAAACTGACAGGTGACCTACTGCGATTAAGCAGACATCATATTAGGCTAGTGATGTGGCTGATAACCGGTCACTGTAACCTACGAAAACATATGCATACAATGGACATTCTCAGTGAAGAGCCCGTTTGCAGACTCTGAAATGAGAAGGGCGAAATAGCCTCTCATGTCATTTTCGACTGTGAAGCTTTTGCCCGATAGAGACATACACTCATGGAGGGGGGCAACTATCGAGAAACTCTGACAAGAGAACACCTGGTGAAAAGGCTATTAAACCTAGTAAAAAACGGCACACCTTTTCACTGAATAAGTGTAATGATGAGCAGCACAATAAGCTAAGAGGCTGCAGTGTTGTATAGCATCCAATTAACTCTTACCACTACACCGCTACAAAGCAACACTATGCAATACTCGGAACTTCCCTCGTAAGTGGAAGTTTCGAAACTAAAAAGTTTTAAAATATCAAAGGAAAAACATTTTTTAAGGTGTTTATCCTGTATATGTTGGGTCCAAAATATGAATATTTTGTCAAGGGTACAAACTTGAGCTATTTACAAAATATTATTTTCATTTAAGTAATAGTTCTTGAGTTAAAGCAAAGATGACAGAATTTAATTTTTAGGGTGTTTACCCCGTATATGTTTGACTGAAAGTATATCCTGTTTTAAGCCAGGTAGACATATAATCCGCATGTAAAATATCATCTTCCAACAAATAGTTTTTGAGCTATACCGGCAACATACAGACGAACAGACAGACGGAATTGAGAAAACATCTTTTCCGGCATCTAGGGACCCTGAAAGGTAAAGATCTGAAGAAACTTGGAACATGATTTTTTCAAGTTATAACCCTTCCTTCGCCTTTGGCGCGGAAAGTAAAAATTACTTTTCGTGAAATCGTGCAATAACTGAATAAGAAACTTCGTAAGTATAATTATGTTCATCCAATTCAAGCAAGAAAAAATCAGAGAGCTGTATAAACTATAAGAATGCTTATTCCCTTTTTTAATAACTATATAAATTGTAATAAATTGTCCGCTAAATTATAAGTTCACGCAAAAAAATCTCGGCATATCCCTGTTTTTCATAGAAACATTTCAAAAAGATTTAAAGTTGGTGGTAATCTGCAATCTCTGAATATGTGACAAAGGTTTAGCAAGGAATACCAAAAGGAAGTACGTAGTACAAAGGACCACGGAAATAATGTCGGGAATGGCTTGTTCTCAAATTCTAATTGTTGCTGGAGTTTGTAAGATCAGAACAAACATCTAGCAGATAGTAGATGGTCCCAACATAATGAGCAACGGTTTTGCTAATTATCTTTTATCTGTTTATTCTGAATCTGGAAACTTTTCCACTGATAAGACTGGGCAATATTGTGTACGTAATTATAAGTTATTAACGCCATTAAGGAGCTAAAAATAAACGCCCTTCCGGATCTGAAATATTGTTGAATTGTTATGAAAATATTAACGTTCTATGTTTTGCAGTGCCTATGTTATCTGCGGGTTGTTCTAGAATCAAGAAAGATACATAATAGGTCTCATTTACACTGAATCTCAAAATCACGAACAGCTAGCTAATAAAGTAGTCCGTTTTGTCACCTTTTGTAATTAGTTTGAAATTTGGATAAGGAAGTTGGAACTGTGGAATATATAGGTATAATGTTATTAATATTAGTTATAATTAAGCAGGCGTAGAAAGCAAACCCTTAGAAACAACACAATTAGAACTTAGAAGCCAAGTAAATTAAGGAGCACAAGTTCTGAATATATTTAAACAGAATAAACAAAATTGCAGTTAACAACGACCATAAAACAGAGATAGTGATAGAGTCAAAAGCTGAAAAAGGGAGCCGAAAAGTAGAAAAGGGATTAGAATAACAATATGCCGATAGAAACAGAACAAACGTGGAAAGAATATAAAGAACGGAATCCATAAAAATCTGTAAAGAGCTATACTTAGAACTTCCCTCGAAGTGGAGGTTGTGACACTAAACAATTTTAAAAATCAAAGGAAAATAGCGCAAAAATATCTTCACGTTCGTAATAATACTGAAATAACAAAAGGGAACACTTGATAATGTAAATTAAATCAATTTAAAATTAAAAAAAAACATTACCGGCGATGCGATTCAAATTACAGCGTCTGCGAACCCGAATTTAATTCCATTGTCTTATCTACGGGCTCATCTAGGACCTCCCTCGGCTTTGTTTGATCTATGTGCAAATTATTACTTTTATCTATTTCTCAGTTAACGCAAAAATAAACAAAATTTAATATTTTTAAGGTGCCCACCTTGTTTGTCCGAAAATTTATCGGTGTCATGCCAGGTAGACATATAATCTGCATGCAAAGTATCGTCTTCCTCCAACAAATATTTTTTGAGTTCCAACTCCAATAGACAGACAGACATACCAACAGACGGAATTGAGAAAACATGTTTTTCGTCACCTAAACCTTGACGTGAAGATCTGAAGATCCTTCGTTTTTTAGACGAGGGAAGTACAAGTTAAGTAAAGGAGGAAAAGGATAAAGGTGACGCAAGTGACCAAATAATAAATGTGACATGTTTGCAGAGGACGATGAAATAATGAACAAACGGAAGAATTATTGGGAACAGAGAAGAAATAACATTGACGACAAAAATGTGATGCAAAGTAACAATTGCGAGAAAGATGTAGTAAGAACAGAAACGCAATTAAAAAAGCTACAAGATTGTTGTTGTAGATCAATACATAATAACTCTGATTTACATTGAACGCATGAATCACGAAAGATAGATAATATCTGAGGAATGATACATTTGGAACATAGAAGCCAAAAAATGTAGATACTAAACAGTTATGGATAAACTTTAAAAGATTGATCAAAACTGCAACAAAAAATCTGCAAAAAAGAAGAAGATGATGTTGAATAGCAATGAGCATGATGGAATAGAAGGCGCCTTTTGAAGAATATGAGACACAGAAGAAAACATCCAAAGTAAAAGATTAAGGAAAGGAAAATAAGAACATGTCGACGATAGCAAATAAAGAACAATAACACTGAAATATTTGCCGACGACGATGAAACAATGAGTAGCTAGACGAACCACAACGAAAGAACTACTAGGAACAAACAAGCAGAGAGGCATAACATAAACAACAGGTAGATAAAACTGTAACCACGTTGAGCCGCCTCCTACCAAACGTGACGGGGCCAAACACTAGCTGAAGAAAATTAATGGGATCGGTCGTGAACTTCGTGGTACTATACGGGGCCGCAATATGGCACAGAGTATAAGCATGAAAAGCTACAAGAAGAAGCTAGAAGTGGTGCAGTGAAGGATAGCCATACGCATACCAAGAGCCTATCGAACGGTATGAACTAGAGCAGTCCAGATGGTGGTAGGCCTTATCCCGATATACCTACTAGTGAGAGAAAGAGCCAGGACAACGGCCGAGAGGGAGGCCACATTAAATAGCTGGCAGCAAAAATGGGGCGAAGACAAAGAGCAAGGAAGGTGGACCAAACTATTAATCCCACGAATACACCCATGGCTCACCGGAAGCCAAGGTGATATTGGATACCACTTATTCCAGGTCTTGACGAGACATGGCTGTTTCGAAAGCTATCTACACAGAATCGGGAAGAAACGAGACAATCATTGCACGTACTGTGATAACGTGGATACACCAGAGCACACCATCTTTGGTTGCACAGGATGGAATTGGCAAAGAACGACAAAGAAAAAAAAATAATAAACGTAGTGTTAACCTGGGACAATATGGTAGACCCATGTTGACAAACGAAGAAAACTGGACAGAGATAAATAAAATGATCAGTGAAATCATCACACAAAAGGAGATAGATGAAAGAATGGCACAGCAAGGTAACATAAAGTTAGTCAAATAAATAACCCGAACAGAATGACGTGGATGAAGAATGGGTGGTACCAGCAGATAGGCGGTATTAAGAAAGGGTTTTTTTAGTCGGTAGGCGCTTGGGTACCCGGCCCAGGTACGCCAGGATCAGGACGGTGTCTTTTGAAGATTTTTCTTCACTCCTTAAAAACAGAACAACCGAACATAACAAAATACGTATTTTTAAGGACATGCCGATTTTTGTCTGTTGAAAAGTTTCTAAAAGATTACAAAAAGCAGCGATCAAGAGAAACAGAAACGTTGGCCAAGAAGAGAAAATGTCCAGTGTTCAGATGCGTGGTAGACACCGGAAACGGACCCAGCTGGAGGCGTGTGCGAAGTGCGCGATGCACACAGGAGCTGCCTCAAAAAGACGCATAAGAGACCTAAAAAAATAAAAATGAAGTGATGTATAGTAGTTTTATTTGAATTTGAACTTGGTGCCACTTGTAGAACGCAATAGATGTCTCTGCCAGCAGTGGTGGGTCGATATAAGGAGCTAAGGAATCATGGCTCTATGGTAATAAGCTAGTTACTCAAGAATCGTTTTATTCTAAAAGAAAAAAAATGTTGTTATTTTTCATCAATGTTCTCGTTTTATAATTTAAACGAAGTACGAGTAATTTTTATTTAATGAATATAAACTGTAGGATCATCGCTGCATGTTTTCATGGTCGTCTTGGTGCTGGATCGAAGCGGTCCCTCAAAGTAAGTCAAAAGATAAAGATATTTTAACATTCAATGAAAGTTCTCGAGCACTTTGACCGCGGGTGATACCGCGCGTCTAAAGTTAAGGATATTGATGCTCACAACTTTTGGCACGTACAGTGAATTAGTTCATTGAGTGCAGTTTTGGAATTGCATTCATACGCTATGTCGGAAGCGTGTTAGTTTAATCACATTTATTTGTAAAAGTCCAGGAATTGGATTGAATGGTTATTGATAGTTTTCTATGCAAATATTATTATGTTAATTTCCTTCAAAATTGTTGCAGCTACTTTATTCATCCCTCTATAGCAAGTTATGAAAAACCGTTCAATCCAATTGCCAGATCAGTATTGATTAATAGTTCTCATTATGAGCCTCTTTCGTCGTATTCGTTCGAAGAAAAGCTTGAAATGAAGCAGTTAGGTTGACTTAGCAATACATTTTACGTTCGGTTGGCTTTACCATTAAAATTCTCCACGAGCCGCCACTGTCTGCCAGGCTTGCTTCCGATGCTTTCGCCGATTTGAAAATCGGCCATGTTAGCTTTGTTTGGTGACATAATCTTGTTCAGAAATTGGCGGGAAGTGGATGTAAGAGCAAAGAGAATTTTGTAAATGTAAGTTTATGTTTAAAATTGTGCATTTGTGTATCTATATATTTAAAACGTGAAACGTTTTCTTTCGACATTTATTTTGAGACTTCCACCGGGCCGTTTTCGATAATTCTTTTTTTAAATGAAAGCTGTCACCGTGTAGATGTGAACAAAAGTCCTAAGCAAATAACTGCATAACTTTTAGAGAAAAACCAAAATATTGTAGCGTATAAGTGACGTAGCTTTGTACCACCGTAGCAATGGACCAAGTAAACTTTCGAAGTCGGCCCGCGGTGTTCTGCTGATTTTTACAATGGACCACTCGAATTTGTTTGGGTAAAATACAGACGCTGAATGAGTTAGAATATAGTTTATGGGCTTTGTATGCGAAATAGACATATGCGAATAACATCTAGCATCCGCAGAATCAACGTGTTTTGTTTTCAGAAAACACTGAATCCTAGGATACTAGATTTTAAATCATATATGTCTATTTCTGTCTAACGCATACAAATCCCATAAACTGCATTCTAACTCATTTGTTTTATAGTGTACTCATATTAAGCGTTTAATTGCACTGCCCTCAAATATCAACTGAAGAATTAACAAAATCATATTAAAAAAATTAAAATGTAAAAAAATGATAAAAAACTATATTTAACAAAAATAATAGGAAGGGCAAAAAAGGGAAATTAATAGTTTTTTGAGTCTTCTCAAAACGTTTAAAATTTTTTGGCAACAATTTGGCATACTTTGTTTGCAATGTGCTATCAACATTTGGGCAAAATTCAACATTTTTAAATGATAATATTTTATTAATGCATAGATTAGAGTTTTCTAAGTTGCAAAATATTTTGCAATGGGTCCCATTGCTGGTTTTCTGTAGATTTAACACCTGATATTTCATTACCTTTTTGCTTTTGGAGAAGACAGTTTCCTGTAGGCCTAACATTTGCCATGACAATTAATAAATCGCAAGGACAAACTTTGGATAACGTAGGAATATATTACTGCTCAACAAATGAACTGGACCACCCATAAAAATAGTGGTTGTTATATTACATGATAACATATATATAACAGTTTTTGTTTTATAGTGTAAGTTACTCATACTAAGCGTTTAACTGCACTGTCCTCAAATATCAACTAAAGAATTAACAAAATCATATTAAAAAAATTAAAATGTAAAAAAATTATAAAAAACTACATTTAACAAATACAAGAGGAAGGGCAAAAAAGGGAAATGAATAGTTCCTTTTAAACATCGAATCAAGTGATTTCAGGGGTTTTTGGATATACATCCTCTCAAGGGGGTTAAATAGGGTAGATGTGTTTTTCTAAAGATCACCATAATACTGTAACTGCTGCAAGTAGGAAATTTATTCGGCACAATAGTTCCTTTTAAACATCGAATCAAGTCATTTCAGGGGTTTTTGGAAATGTATCCTCTCAAAGGGGTTAAATGGGGTAGACGTGTTTTTCTAAAGGTCACATTAACGCGGCAACTGCTTCAGGTAGGAAGTTGAAATGCAGCAAATGAGTTCCTTTTACAAATCTGCTGAAATCATTTCCAGGATTTTTGTAATGCATCCCCCAAAGGGATTAAATGGGGTGGATGTGTTTTTCTAAAAATCCTCACGAAATAGATACAGGTAGGAAGTTGAAATTCCGCATATTAGTTCATTGTACAAATCAGATCAAATCATTTTTTGGGTTTTGGAAAATTTATCACCGAAAGGGGTTAAATGAGACAAATCTGTTTGTCGTGATATCTCCACGGGGAAACTACTACAGTCAGTGATTTGAAATTCGGCATATTAGATTGTTTTACTAATCGGAAATCATTTTTAGTGTTTTTCGAAATGTATCCCCTCGAAGTGGTTAACGCGGCCAGAAATGTTCTTCTAAAAATAGCCACAAAAGAACTACTACAGGCAGAAAATTGAAATTCGGCATATTAGATCGTTTTACAAATTAGGTCAAATCAACTTCAGGCTTTTTCGAAATTAACTCCCGAAAGATTTAAATTGGGTAGATGTGTTTTTCTAAAGATCGTCACGAGGCAGACAGGTAGGAAGTCGAAATTCGGTATATTAGTTCGTTTTACAAATCATGTGAAACCATTTTCAGAGTTTTGCGGAATGCATCTCCTCAAAAGAGTTAAATGAGATAGATCTGTTTTTTAAGGTTGCCTTAACGAGCGAAGTACTACAGATAGGAATTTGAAATTTGGCATATTAGATTGTCTTATAAATAGGCCAAATAATGTTTAGGGTTTTTTTGGAATTCACCCTTAAGGGGTGTTACGGTGTAAACGTTCTCTTAGCGGTTGGTACTGTGTGAACAAACCTTTAGTGCCGATATTCGTTTTGCCGTGTATCTAAATTCGTTAGGTTAGCGATCAGTAGTATTGCGGCACCTTGATTGTAATAGCTGTCAATTAAATTTTAATTGACCCAATTAATACCGCGAATTAAACCGCGAATCAATTGCTCTAATTAAATCCGCGATTTTAATTACAGAATTTGATTTTGCACATATGATAATTAACTACATGTGAATAATTATTTTAATTCCCGAATTTCGCGGCGGCCATTTTGGATTTGATTACGTCACGCGGCCGTCTTCCGTCTCACCTTCTCGCAGCCGTTCTCTCTTGCATTCTTTTATTTAATTTAAGAAAAGCTTTTTTTCCACGTTCACTGGTCGGATTCGAACCTGCGACGTTGTGTTGGTACGCAAGGTCTCTACACCTGAGCTATCAAGCCTTACGACTTACAGTGTGTTTGGACGGGGCTATGCTGCAAATTTTATTTGTATACGCACGTCTCAACGTTTTAAATTAAATATTTCTTGCTATCTGCATTGATTTCAATTAAAATTACGTCTTTGCGGAATGAAGTTAACGATAATGTTTAATAACTTAGGGTTGTATCAATATTTTAATTAAATTATTTTTGGGCAGAACAACGTTTGCCTGGTTAGCTAGTAATTAATAAAGTTCTGATTTTTTTTGAAAATTTTGCATCAGGTAGTCACCCCGTCACCCCCTACAGCTAAAAGATTTTATTTAAGCTTTAGCAAAAATATGTTCGTTCTCGTAGACAATTTACTCGAAAAACTTTTTTTTGAAAGGCGCCAAACATTCATCGTAAATAAATATTCTCCGGAATTTAATTATTTATAAAATTATTAATAAAATTGTCCATGAAGAGGATAAAACTGATATCTTAACAAGAATATATGAACACTTAACCTTAACACAGATTTGTGACATGCGGGTTATAAACATAACACAAATATCGAAAATCCAGGCATCAGAAAAGACGTATTTAAAGAGTCTGGAAGAGTGAATAAAAAGCAGTATACAGAAAACAAGAATGAGTGGATAAAGTTCTACAGGAAATTAGAGACAAAGTTTTTCATTCTGATGGGTAGTTAACGAAAAGTAATGAGAAAGTTGGAAATTAATTTATATCTGCAAGAGGTCGCAAAAGATGGGATACCCTCGACATCTCTAACGATAATTGGTTGGGAATTATTAATAACAAACTTTTGCATAATTTAATTGTCGTACTAATCGTTTGATCTGCCATACTAATTACGATGTTCTCAGTGAACTTTGTTAATCATAGTCGTAGTAGTATTTTCTTTTCAGAGAAAAACATGATAACGTTTATTGTTTTCAAAACTGTCTATTATAAAATCACGTTCTGTCGTCTTGAATGGGACGCTCGCTATTTATAAATTAATAATCTCCCAAATAGCGTAGACAAATTGGTTAAAATTAAATTTATGTATAACAATGAGCACCAAATACGAAACGATATTCCATCAATGTCGTGACCAAATGGGTCATTATTATAATTCCCCAATAAATCTAAAGTTTCCAGGCAATATTTAATTGCGAGATAATCTTGACTGTTTGTATTGAACCTAGTGAAAGTAAATAAGGGTATTAGTAATGTCGACAAAATAAAGTTAGTAATCATTTTTCGCCAGCATCAGCGACCATGAAAGTATTTTTTCCATTTGATATATTGACCGGCACCACATTACTAACTTGAATTGCTTGTAAAACGTCGGTCCATTCGATTTTAGTTTTTATCACATCTGTGTGCGGGTGAGTGAATATTTTTAGCATGTAATTTAAAACGTGTAATTATTCAGACAATACTTTTCAGTTTTTTTTTGTAGTGAAAATTTAGAATATCTAATGCACAGCATTTAAAGAAAAAATAATACGCGACATATAACTATTTCGGTTTTCCATTCTTTAATAAAATAATAAAACCTTAAAAAACAAACGTACGATATGAATTTATTATTAAATATTAACGCAACCCTAATAAAACTTTTTTTATGGGCTTTACACAGAACTTCCCTCGCAGGTGGACGTTGTGACACTAAACAATTTTAAAAATCAAAGGAAAATAGGGGTAAAAATATCTTCACCTTCGTAGTAATACTGAAACAATAAAAGGAAACACTTGGTAATGCAAATTAAATAAAATAAAAAAATTACCGTCGATGGGATTCGAACTACAGCGCCCGCAAACGCGAATTTAAATCCGGTCGCCGGATCCACGAGCGAGGATCTCTTCCCGCTTTGCGATGCGCGGCTGTATTAGCAGAACGGATTTGTTTACATTTTTTTACTCTTTTACGACATTATTCTGTATCTGTTGGGTCCCATTTTTGTCAAGTGTAAAGCCTGACCTATGTGCAAATCATTACTTTTATCTACTTCTCAATTAACGCAAAAATAAACAACATTTTATTGTTTTAAAGTAGACATATAATCTACATGCAATATATCGTCTTTTTCCAAAAAATAGTTTTTGAGTTATACCGCCAACAGACAGACAGACAGACAAACGAAATTGAAAAAACCTGTTTTTCATTATCTAGGGACCCTGAGACACGAAGATCTGAAGAAATCTCGTAAGGTGATTTTTTCGCGATTACTTCAAAATCAAGTAAATCTATAAACAACCAGTCTGAACTCCTTTCTAATTGATGTTTAACTCAATATTATATCCTACTGGGAAGGTAAAAAATCTATAAAGGGGTTTACACGAAACTTTCCTCGCCCGAATTAGTCAATTTGAAAATTTAAAAAATGTAGCCCGCTGGGGTTTGAACTCCGCCGCATCTGCGTAGCGATTGTAACCGCATCAACTTGTTGTACTGTGCCATCTAGACTTATTGGAATGAGTTCGGCCCGCGCCTCTATTGAACAGAACGGTCGTATTGTTGAAAAGTTTTGACTCTTTTGTGACATTATCCTGTATCTGTTGAGTTCTACTTTCGGCAAATGTAAAGCCTGACCTATGTAAAAATTATTACTTCCATCTATTTCAAAGTTAACTCAAAAATAAACAAAATTTTATTTTTGAAGGTGCTTACCCTGCACATATTTTTCTGAAATGTTCTCGGTTTTATGCCAGGTAAATGTATAATCTGCATGCAAAATATCTTCATCCTCCAACAAATAGTTTTTGAGTTATACCGCCAACAGACAGACAGACAAGACAGACAGACAGACGGACAGACGGAATTGAGAAAACCTGTTTTTCGTCATATAGAGACCCTGAAACGTAAAAATCTGAAAAATCTCGGAAGGTAATTTTTCGCGATTACAACACTTCCTTCGTCTTTTAGACGAGGGAAATAAAAAGCAGGCAAGTAAATATTGGCTGTACATCAACATCATCAATCCAGAATTGTCCACTGTTGAACATAGGTCTCTCTCATTTGTCTGCATGTATTTCTATCTTGTGCCTTCTCTATCCAATTTCCACCGGCGACTGTACGAATATCATCACTCAATCTTTTTGGTGGTCTTCCTACACTTCTCTTTGTGAGTCGAGGTCTCCATCTCAGCAGTTTTGAGGACCAGCGGGTCGGTTCGTGTCGCGCTATATGCCCCGCCCATTGCCATTTTGCCTGGGCCGCTCTTTGCATTATATCTGGCACTTTTGTCCTGTTCCGTATGTCTTCATTTCGGATCTTATCTCTTAAGTTTACTCCTAACATCACGCGTTCCATGGCTCTCGGACATACCCTTAACTTTTCGGCACTTCTCTGTGTGAATGTCGCTGTTTCTAGCCCATAGGTAGCCACAGGCAGTATGCACGTTTCATATACTTTCCTTTTAGATTGATGGGGATGTTTGTGTTTTTCAGTATACGTATGCTGAAATTTTCCAAAGGCTATCCAAGCGATCTTTACTCTTCTTCTTCAGTCGTTTGATTCTCTTTACTAACCGTAATTGTATGACCCAGATAAATATACTCCCCTATTTTCTCTATAGGTTTGTTTGATGATCATAATGATTCTATCGCTGTTTGTCATTAACTTAGTTTATATTCATTTCTAAGCCTACCTCCTTGGACGCCTTATCCAGCTGCTGTAGCATAGTCTCTAGTTCTCGAGCATCTTTGGCAATTTACACTACATCATCCGCGAATCTCAGGCGTTTTAAGAAGAATCCATCAACATTGATGCCTTTGTCCTCACAGTTCATTTGTTTGAAGACATCTTCCAGCACCAATGTCCCTGGCGGACTTCTTTTTCAATTTTTATTTTATTTGTCTGAAGGTCTTCATCGATCTTTATGTGTAACGTAGCGTGCTCATACATATTTTTGATCAACTGAGAATACCTAGAGTCGATTCTCGCGTTATTCAGTGCTTTGATGATAGTGTTTATTTCGATGGAGTCAAAAGCCTTCCGATAGTCCACGATTGCCAGGTGAATTGGAGTGTTGTATTCAGTGGTCTTTTTCAATAAGTGTTCTGATGGTCTGAATGTGATCTAGAGTACTAAATCCCTTCCTAAAACCTGCTTGCTTCTCTTGACTGGTAGACGTCCAGTTTTTGTGTTATACGGTTAGATATAATCTTAGTAAGTAACTTATATATATATGTGAGAGTAGACTTATAGGTCGGTAATTTTCGATGTTTGACGTGTCCCCTTTTTTGAATAGAAAAATTACCTCAGCATTTTTCCTTTCATTAAGCATTTGTTTAGCAGTATCCTGATTGCTTCGTCTACTACTTCACCCCCTATTTTTAACATTTCGCATGTTTACGGTCTTCACCTGGAGCTTTTTTATTTTTCAGTTGTTTGAGGTTCTGGACGATCTCAAATCTGGTAATCTCTGATATTTCTTTAGAACCCACATTTATGATTATCTTGTTATCTAGGTTGGATGTGGGTGAGGTCGATAAATATAGCTCAGTATAAAAGTTCTCAATTCTCTTCTATTCGAGATTATTTTGCCCTTTTGATTTCCTATTTTAATATTTTTGTGTTTACCCTGTGACATAAACAAGAAAAAACTACTTCTTAACATCATTTTGTGATTGGTGAAAGTGGGACTATATAAAACAATAATAACACCCATACTGTTGTACCACAGTGAGATTTGACACTAACACGGCTTTGCATGATCAAACTAATGGACTGGGAGCGGAGAGCTTTAAGAGTCTTTAAAGGAGGAGAACAGTGGAGAAGGCGCACAAAGGAAGAGGTGTATACACTTCTTAAATGGCATAAGTAGTCAACCTATTAAAACAAGTAAGAGCGAGATGGCTGGGTCAGCTACAGGAAATATAATCACCAGAAGGAGAACGGTTTCTAGTTTTGCTTGCATGCCATTTTACGTATGCGAGAGTAGGCAAATGTCATCCGAATAGTTTAGATCATGTAACTTGTTATTGATTTCTCATGCGATGTCTATCCGCCGACAGTTTGCATTGTTGATGTCCCAATCTAGGGCAATATTACACATAAGAGGACACTTGTCTGACTGCTTTTAAAATTGAAATTTATTCACTAATCACTCTTCCCATTGTGTAATACTCTGTAGTTGACACCATCGTACAGAGCTCTTATTAAATTTATTATCTTTAGGAGAACTCCTTCCAGTATCTGCTAAAGTGCTGGTTGGTTGACAGAGTTGAAGGCACTTTTGAAATCTGTAAGCACCATATACAGCGAGTTTCTCCACTCTAGGCTTCGTTCGACGATAATTCTTAAAGTGTTGGTGTAAGCTGTACAGGCTCTGTTGGATCTAAGCGGGCTTTTTCATGTCTTATAGTAGTCTCTATTTGTTCCGTTAACCTGTTATTTGTTAGTTGTGCAAGGATTTTGTTTATCACATCAAGCACAGTGATACCCCTCCAGTGGCTGCATTTGAACAGCTCGCCGTTTTTCGGAAACTTGACTATAATCCATGCTTCTATTTGTCCGTAATTATTTAGTTTTCCAATATTTCACGAAATATCAGTTGTAAGACTGTAGCTGGTTGCTCTGATTTTGCTTTAAGACGTTTATCAGGTATTCTATCTGGATCTGGTAATCGTCTGTCGTGTAGTTTCACTAGTGCCGTTTTAACACCATTGTGACTGGGACAGAGTTGCGATTGTCTTGTTAGTCCCATGCCTGATTCCTCTGAAACTCTGCTGAATATGCTTGAAAAGTAGTCTTACCTTTTTTATCATTTCTTCTTTATCGTTGTGAAGCGGTTTGTTTATTATATGATTTATTCGCTAATTTCTTGGTTATTCCATAGACTTCGTTTAGGTGGATCCAGGAATTATACCGTTCAGTTATGTAATGAGAAATCATAGCTACAAAGCTATTAAAATTTGGTGAAATGAATGTCTCAAGGAAAAAGGTAAAGAGAAGGCTAATAATGGAAATTGTAGCAAAAAGCTATAACAAAGATTAGATCAACCAAGATGTTCTGTAAGGGGGTGTAAAATGTAAAGTAGTAAAGTAAAATTGCATTTTTCCGCAGATGATGCTTGCATTACATCACAAAAGACGAATTCAGCTTCTAAGAAACACATGAAACACAACCTTATCACTTCACATATACTAACATGGTGTAAACCAAAACAAATAATAAGTTTCAGTAAATTATATGTGATAGTAGAAGGTAGCCGGCATGGTCTATATGGAAGAGCTTCAGGGTAGCGCAGTGTTTGTTCAAGATTTTGTTTTGATCTGAAAACCGTCAACTCCTGAAGAATTTCGCAGCTGTAAAATTTGAAGAAAGAATTAATCTTGCACATACACTGCACTACCCGGAAGCTCTTCGTTAAACGTTTAGTGTGAAAATGTCTTCGTATGCAAATCACTATGAAATGGGACCCCGCGTGACATATTAGAACAAACAAAAACAGCTGTTTTATAGATACAGTAATGAAAACGACGTCCAATAACAAGTAAAACGTTACGAAACCGGAAAGAATCAAGCGATAAAGTATACGACATTGTCATATTTGAACACTAAAACAGTTCTTGGATTGATGTACATAGAGGATACATGGAAAAGCTGGTAATCAAAATCAGACCAGATCGACTGAAAAAATCCAAGAAAAAGACCAAATCAGAAAAGAAGAATCGGTAGCATAAAGAAATATAATCAGTCAGAAGTTTCATATCAAGAAGAACGAAAGCGATAATGGAAAACTGTTAGGTCAGGTTACAAATTGACATCGTCACTGCCTTTTTGTGCATCCGGATCAAGTTAGCGTCGGGAACGGTAGCCATTCAGGCAGTTACCATCAAGCAAACAAGGTGTGCGTGGTTTGAGTGTTTCGTTCCGCATGATGTGGTAGCAAATTTCAGAGTATTGACGGCCCTGTGAGGCAATTTTGACGTCGTCGGATTTAATAGTTCCCAGGGCGAAGCCTACCAATCTAAAATTCTGTTTCCCGCCTCGTCTGGTACCGTGGAGTTTCGTTTCGACTCCAGGTCGGTTGTATGAGGAACTCTGTTTTGTTATTAATCACCCCGCAAACATTCTGTATAAGCAAATCTTACCCGACGCCTGAAAAACCTCTTTTCCATCGACGTTTGTTACGGATGTTTCGAACTGAAGCTATCTATTGTTGTTCGTCCAGCCCGACTGTCGCCCTACATGCACGAGTTAATTACTGCACCCCGCTAAATTGAACTTGTTTTATTAGATAGGTAATGCATGTTGCAAATTACCGCCAATTCTGAATATGTGACATTAAGTTAAGCGATGCATGTTGTGAAATAACGAGTGTCCCAAAAGTATTGAAATATGATCTTGCCATAAATTTAGAGAATCATGTAATTTCTTTACTTGCAACTACTGAAAAATCATCTATTGTTGTTCGTCAAGCCCGACTGTTGCCCTACATGCACCAGTTAAATGCGCCAGTTAATTACTGCACCCAGCTAAATTGAACTTGTTTTATTAGGTAGGTAATGCATGTTGCAAGTTACCGTCAATTCTGAATATGTGACATTTAGTTAAGCGATGCATGTTGTGAAATAACGAGTGTCCCAAAAGTATTGAAATATGATCTTGCCATAAATTTGGAGAGTCATGTCACTTCTTTACTTACAACTAGTGAAAAATCACATTTGGCCATTGCTTGCGAATTGAGCAACGCCACATCCTTTCAAATTCTTGGCAAGGGCAGATTTCAAGACTTTTGATCCAAGTTAGCTAAGTAGAGTACCTTTACAGCTTACTACGGGTTGTAAACAGATTTCTCCCCGTAACAAAAAAAGATGTGGTAGAAAAGTTTGTGATAAATATTCAAAAAGAAGATACAGAGTTTTTTAGGTCAACGAGTAACAAAGTATTCCTTGAAAATAAACCTAGAGAGGCGCTGACTGCAGTAGAAGAAGCCGACATAAAAGGCTTGCATACAATTTAGATATATTTAGTGTTAAAGTAACTGCAGCTGAATGTAGATAAATTTCAGCTCTATACATAATGAGAAGTATCTGAACCGACAATCATTCTCTTGTTTATCAATTAGTTCTAGGGAATATTAATAAACTAAATTAAAATATGTCTTTAATATCTTCACTTTATTGTATTTGGAAACTCCACAATATCTTTCTCTAAGATTTTTGTAAAATTTCCAAAGTTTTAGCCTTTACTTCATGCATTTTCAAAGTTTCAGCCAATTGTGTTTTCCAAATGGAAAATATATTTGCTGTTCAAAATGGGTTAATAGTCATAATTCCAGGTGTATCCGTAACAACCTTTTCCTGGACTATATATCGCTTAAGTTTCAACATGGAAAATGGTAACTTAGTTGTTTGTATGAGCTGGATTACATTTGCTTTGTGTATCGCCCATATTTCACTGTTTACAATTAAGGGTATACGAGAGTCACTACATAAATTTCCGCAAAGTAAGCTTAGAAATTGATTTCACAATTTTTTATAAGAGTGCCATGAAACAATAACATTTCAGTAAACAAGTGAAGTTGACAGATTGAGAAAATTGTTTACGGTTCGTAAATGATAAGCTTTTAACTGTTGTGAATTGTATGAAAAATGGAACTAAGTCGAAGAGATTATTGCGCGATGATTTTTTACGATTTTAAATCGTCTCTCACTCCAAAACAGTGCATCGAACGACTTCGCAATGCTTTTGCGGATAAAGCACCATCAGACCGCACCGTCTACGAGTGGTTTGCGGAATTCCCCCGTGGCCGAAATTTTCTTAATGACGAAGTCCGTGAAGGTCGTCCAAAATCTGCGGTTACTGATGAAAACGTTGACGCTGTACACCGCCTCGTGGAGCAAGACCGGCGAATCACCTATGCTGAAATTGAGTCATCCTTAAGCATCTCCGGGACTGCAATCAACACAATTTTTCACCAACATTTGGGTGCCAGAAAGCGATGTTCGCGTTGGGTGCCACATATTTGAATGCAGCTCAAAAACTAGTACGTGTGGGTTGGTGCAAGAACATGCTGAAGAGGTTTGCAAGTGGTCGTCACCGGTGACGAAACATGGATTTATTGTTATGAACCGGAAACGAAGCGACAATCGGCACAGTGGATCTTCCAAAGTGAAGCACAGCCAATAAAATTTATGCTATCTCGCAGTGCAAGTAAGAAGATGGTTGCTTCGTTCTTTAGCCGATCAGGCGATCTTGTAACAATTCCTTTGGACGATAGTCGCACAGTAAACGCTGAGTGGCATTCCACCATTTGTTTACCAGTAGTCGTATAAAAAGTACGTACACAACGTCCTCGAAGTCGCCTAATCCTACACCATGACAATGCATCATCCCACACCGATGCTTAAACAATGGCATTTTTTGGCCCCTGTAAATGTGGAACTACTGGGTCACCCACCTTATAGCCCCTACTTGGCACCGTGCGATTTCTATTTATTCCTCACAATCAAGAATAACTCCCCCGATGAGGTTGTTGAGGCATATAATAACATGGTCTTTGAGGTGTCAACAGAACAATGGTCACGGGTATTCGAGGACTGGTTCAATAGAATGAATAAATGCATATAATGTAAAGGCGAATATTTTGAAAAACAATAAACTTAAAATCTCCCATAGTTTGTTATCTTATGTATGTTTTTGCGGAAATTCATCTAGTGGCCCTCGTACACAGTGATTAAAACATGTTTACTTTTAAAGCAGAATGGACTGTAGAAATTAGTACCTGACTGATTCACTGAAGTCAATCACAGCTTTGTGTATCACGCATTTCTTGATCTTGATACAGAGAGATGGTTAAGGATAATTTTAGTGAATTTTATCGGCTTTCACGGTTCGTCTCATTTTTATTTAAAATGTTTATTTTTTGAGCTATCTTTTGTTGTCATTGTTCATGTTTTCCTTCTGTCGTGTTTTTCGATATGCCGTCGTATTATACCGCAAACAGTGGAAGATGTGAAGTTTATTGTTAGTCTTTACCATAATTGTAAGTAATTCTCAGATATTTCAGTTGAAAGACCGTTGTAGGATCTAGCTATTGATCACTATTGTTGTAGTAAATCCTATTTAAATGTCACCCTTCTTCCTCATCCCTCTACTACTAACTTTAATGCCATTAGGATATTCTGAGATATACATTTTAAGTGCTATGTTAGTTATATTGTAGCATTCGTGAACTATTTGGCTATTTTGAAGCATTGATTTATATTGTTCTGAGAATATGGCAATAGTTTTTCAATATTACATTTTAAAATCTGCTCCATTTATTAATGACAATCAAACGGTTTAGTCTAAAAAGAAAAAAAGTAAGAATTAAATATAATTGATTTCGACATTTTCTTATACATGTTACAGGCAATTCGTATAATAACCGAGGCATTATATAATGCCTGCACGGTTGTAAGCAATATGTGTAATTGGAGGTTATGTTAAATAAATCGGCATCGCTGATTCTCATTTTAGGCTGTGTGTCATTCTAGCTTGTTTAGTTTAGTTGCAGCCTTAGATTGTGTGTGTTATATGCATCCTTACATAAGTTGGCCTGGTCTTCGGTGATATTCACCGGTCGTTGTCTAATCCCGGTGATGAGCTCGTCTGCCCTAGATACCTACAAAATTAAACCCATTGGCTAATTTGGCTAATGACCGTCTGTAACATCTACACAGTCTGTTTTGTCGAACCGTAGATGGAACTGTATTATTGTGGTACTGCAGTTTTTTGTCGTTAAAATTCGAGATTTTTGAGATAAATTGAACTAATTATTGTAATATTTAAGAGCATTAGTAGCTTATTTTTGTATTATGAGCGCTTGTATTGTGTACAATGGAATATGTGTGCGTACAGTAGTAGAGGCTCATAAACAACTCAGCCGTTAGACTTAAGTGCGAAGGGTTGAGTGTCTTTCGTTGTACGGCAAGTCTTTTGTTAAATTTGGTCCAGATGTGCCATATGGTCAGTAGTTTCATGTTAACTGATACATATAAGGTTTTTAGGTTTTAAGGAACTGTAGGTCGAGGCGGTTGGCTCTTGGAGCAATTGAAATAATTTTTTTTTTATTGAGTTTACGGTGTTTTTAACATTATCAGAAGCGGGATTGCGGGCGGAAAAGTGCAGATTTCGTTCGTTTAACCGGTAGTGTGTGTAAAGCTAATTAATGCCAGTGCTTCGAAACGGTAAGACTGTGGGAATGGCAACACAACAATCGGACAGTGGAGCTGATGCAGCGGGATCAGGCGGATCAGGGGATGATAGCGACGATCTAGGAGCTGGCAATCAGCCGCCACCGTTGGTGTTGACCCATAGAGGTACCTGGAGGAGTACGTCGGAGAGCAAGGCATCACAAGCGGATATATTTGCTCTATTCCAGGAGTTTATGACATTTCGTGGAAGAGTAATGCCATCTGAGAGAGTACCAGTGGCGGAGGTACAGGTGCTACAACCAGTGACAGAAGTACAGACGCAACAACCAGCAGCAGGATAATGTGTGCTATCCGATTTGACGAAATACATACCATATTTCGATGATAAAGGCGGTAGTCTGGCAGCACAAAAATGGACCGAAGAAATCAAAGGAAGAGCAGGACGACATTTCTGGGGCGACGCTGTCCTCTTAGAAACGACTTGCCAGCACTTTTAAGGTAGTGCGTTGTCTTGGTATCGTTATCACTCAACAGCGATCTGTAGTTGGCGTGACTTTGAGGAAGGATTCCGCCAAAATTAACGGCCGGAGACTTGGTATTGGTTCGAGCGGAAACGCCATCGACTGGGGAAAGTCGTAAATTAATGCCTAAATATCGTGGACCCTATGAGATAGTCAAACCGGTTGGCCATGATAGATACTTGGTCCAAGATATTGAAGGGGAACAACAAAGCGACCGCCTGTATAAAGGAATAATAGGGATAATTAGGTTAAAATTGGTCAGTAAATAGGTAGTTTTGTTGTATATAGGGAATTAGCATAGGATTTATGTATAATGCTGGTGATGTTTCTGTCAGTTGTTGTGAGCTTCGAGACGAAGCAAGTATGCAGAAACGCCGATCTATTATATTTAAGAGCATTGGTAGCTTATTTCTGTATTATGAGCGCTTGTATTTTGTACAATGAAATTTTTGTGCGTACAGTAGTAGAGGCCCATAAACAACTCAGCCGTTAGCTTTAAGTGCGGAGGGTTGGGTGTCTTTTGTTGTAGGGCAAGTCTTTTTTTAGATTTGGCCCAGATGTGCCAAATGGTCAGTGGTTTCCTGTTAACTGATACACATAAGGTTTTTAGATTTTAAGGAACTGTAAGCCGAGGCGGTCGGTTCTTGGAGCGATTGGAATAATAAATGTTTATATTGAGTTTACGGTGTTCTTAATTTTCTCACATTATGTTGACTAAAATTCAATTCAACTTTTCTAACCTTTATGTTTTATTGTTAGATCACTTTAACGTTGTAAATAACGGGAGAGTATATACGTACTACAATAATCAACTGTTTTAAGTCCAAGATATGTTGTATGTGTTCAAATCTTCTTTTTAAGAAAAGGCCAAGTTTCAGCCATTAAAACAGCAATTCTGATAATAAATACCTCTATTTTCTCCAAATAACGTGAATGGATGGTCGGGTCGTCAGCTTCGGATCTCCATATTTATATATTGCTCTGATCGACAATGGGCGATTTATTCAGCTTAAAAAATTAATTCCGATCCATAAAATCTACATAAAATAAATGAGAATTCTTATGGTTGTACGTCATTGAAATTCAAGTAGAACCTACTCGATTTCTTCAATGAAAACCCTTTTAACAGTTTTGAATAACGTGATTGTAACCTAAAACAGCAAATAGCTGTATTTTGTCAGTTTGGACGTATGGCAGAGCATGTTCAGCATTTCGTTTAAGTTTTTGTCTCCTTTTAATAACAGTTTTTGTAGAGAAAGGTTCCAGTTGTGAGAAATACTGTAAACCCTAAATAAGAAGTAAATTGATATGTTTATCACCTACGCCTCCAAAAGTGTGTTCGAGACTACGGAGGTTGGTATAATTCAGCGACTTTCTGCTTCATCGAAGCGTTGCTGTGCCCCTATATTTAATGTAGTTATAAAATCTAAGGACGTTCTTAGAAAAATGATGAAATTTTATTGAGGTAATTCAGTTTTGAGCATACTGCGTTTAATGAATTGCATTATGTTCAGGCAGACCACGAAAAGGTAGCGACTCTTGGAAATAATGATGTTGATCGTTCTTTTCTACAAGTTGCAACGCATTTGGATTAATAGTTTGCAAGATTATCTTTTACTGCAAGAAACAAAATATAAAAGGTTTTCCACCCTTTGGTCTTCAAACGATTCCTTAGTTTTATGGAAGACACATTAACTAGAATCAGTTAAGCAAAAAGAAGATAAAGTTTGTGTAAAGTTGTACCAAGCGAAAGTTTATTACAAGGATTATGTCACCGCAACTGAATTATTCCTTTTAGGTTTTAATAATGTTTGAAAGAGGTACATTTGCTCCTATTTAGCTTAAGGGCAGGCGCTGCATAGTCAATATTAATGATTAATAAGTGTTCCAAATTTCAGAAACGATTTTGCGGTGACCCAGGCCGGAGCGTAAACGGAAATAGTTCCCTTGAGAGCGCAGGGATGAAACACAAAATATAATGAAAATCTTAGGCGAAAGTTAGTTTGAATCTAAAACGGAAAAGCGAGCTTGTAAAGAAGGTCAACCCTTTGGCGTAATGAAAAGAGCTGTTAAGGACTTTGCTCTTGAAATCTTAATAAACATTTATAAAGCGCTTATCAGACCGATCCTCGGCTACGAGGTTGCGGAACAGTTTCCGTAATTCCTGTAAATTATGAGTTTGCGGGAAAATGCTGCATACGTCTGTATCGATAAAAAGTTTTAAATGGAAATCTTTGAATGATTGTCGTTTCTTGAGATGAGGTTGTTTATAGAAAATATATTTCTTGCTTTGAGAGTCACCATCAGGAGTTCTATATTGCGTCATGGGTTAGTATACGATATTTCAATACCCTGTTTACTCCATTTGTGATTCTGAACTGGTATTGAATATGAGTATTTTTACTAGTGTACCAAATATTTACTTACAAAAAGTTACTAATGTCAAAACGACAGAAAATCCATTCGTGGAATGCTGCTGGACTGAAAGGATCAGTTATGAATCTCTTTATGAATCAAGAATGATAACCGTCAAATTTTGCTTTTACTATGGAAAATTTTTCTTACTAAATGTTGGTTACACCGACCGTTCAAAACAGGAACATGCAATTGTAGCGTAACAGTGATGTACGGCTTGAAAACGTCTTTCGTGCAATAGAAGGCCATAAACTAAAATGTGACTTAAAGTGCAGTACTAAATCAGCTAGTAAAAATGGAGTTCGCTATGTGACAGTGATAGAAAATATCAATTGTACGCGTGCAATAAGAAACATCTGTAATGTCAAGTGTGATTGGTGTCGTCGAGTTGAACAATTAAAACTAACTTGTCTAAAAGTCACGATGCAATTTCTAGCACAGCAGGAGCTATGTCGTAAACGCAAGGATATCGGCCAACAAACCCTTTTACCGTAACTAACAATAGACCAGGAGAAAAGGAAAAGTCAACCCGGGTGGACAATACATTCGTAAACGCTCGAAAAGGAAAAGTCCTTTTCGACGGTAGTTATTTCAACCTCTTGTGTTACAATAGAGCAAAGGGAGCTTAGCTAGACAATCCTGTTGTACTTAAAAGAATAGGGAATATCCCTGCCATTCAGGCGCACCCTATATAAACGCAAGTAGCTTAGTTTTCGAGATCACTTTTACGTAACATCAGATCACTTTATCACTTCGCGTAATATCACTTGACTTAATATCACATCTTCTGCATTTTACGCATTTTGCAAAGTCGAGGACCAAGGTCAGTTTCCATGGTCTTTTATTAATAAATAATTCAGTATCGAAAACCAGGCTACTCACAATTCGTATCTGTATTTTAAAATAATATTGCGTAACCATTTGGGAACAAATTCTAAAATAATTAAATTTAAACAGACATTTTATATGTAAAATATAATCAAGCTGCCCGTGCTCGTTATATAGTAGTAGTAGCTGTGGGGACTTTGAAGTCTAGCAAGTAGGTCTGTGTAGGCCTTTTTTGACAAGCCCTTGCCTTCCCCTCAACCATGTCCAATGTCACATTTTTCCTGCATTTCTCGATTCTCTAATGAAGATCTACATATCGGCCCACGCTAGGTAGTTTAACTCTTCCCTTTGAAGTGTAGCTGCTCCAAAAGTCCTAAACCTCAGTCGCTGGTACCCGTCACATACCCCAAGTAGTGCAAGGGTGTGTCTTCATCTCTTCCGCATCTCGGTCAAACGGAATCTTCCTCTATTCTTATCAATGCTAGCTATCTCCTTAATTTACAGTCAAGATCCCTATCATGTGGTTCTTCGGTTCCTTCCCATTAGCCAGACCGATTTATTTGAATCAAATTCCGATATATGGCACTTGGCCTGTCGACGGCCTCAACACATTTTCCACTTTTCCTCACTGGTCTCATAGGCCGACTCGGTTAGGGCAGTCGAGACCTGCTGCCTTGTAATAGACAGAAGAGGTTCCGGTACAAAACAGATGTTCTCAGCTTCGGGTTTGGCAAGTTCATCAGTCTTTTCGTTGCACTGGACCTCCGTATGTTCTGGAATTCAGACCAGCTCAACTTCCTTTGTTCTTGCCAGCTCTGCTAAAGCATCTTCACATTCCTGTACGAGAGCTGATCTTTGATCTTGTCATGGCTGAATAGATTGATTTTAATGCAGCTTGGCTTTCAGAGCAGATATAGATTTTTTGCTCAGGTGACATCCTGATATCGTCCCTGATTGCCACCGATAGAACGGCATAAACTTCTGCTTGGAATACCTTGGCGAACTTTTCTAAAGCAAAGCTTTCTTGTACTTCTCGATCTTCCACATAAATTCCTGCCTTTCTGCCACTCGAGAGCAATCCGTGTAGCATATCAAGGCCTCCGGCTAGAACTTAACTTGTTTCTGCTCCCACTGATTTCTTGTGGGATAGTGAGAGAGTATCCTTTTTCCAACCTATGTCGATCTTCTGCTTCGATTACCCTGTCAGCTGACAAAGGTATTTCCTTCGCCATCATTTTGACCATGTTTGCATGATGTGTGCGTACTTCTTGACTATTCCAAAGTCTCGCATCTCGCATTATGAGGAGGGTATTCATGGTCTCCCTCTTTATCCAAGTGTCAAAGCCCGGGAGTCCCGGTATAACCTCAAGTGTGCTGTTGGAGTTGTCCCCATGTACTTCCCAGACGCTAGTGGTTGGACCTTTGCCAGCATTGCGGAAATAGTAGGTTGTTTTACACTAGGCCACCAGACCACTGAGCCGTACTGAATTCTTGGCCTTATATGTTTAGAGCCAATACAAAATTTGAAGCGACCTCCAACTTAACTTACTGTTAAGGGTTAGCCTCAAGTACTTAACCTCTTGTACTGGAGCGAATGGTCTTTCGTAAATTATGAGTGCCCCGAAGCCTTCAACCTCCCGTCACTGAACAGTCCGCTAGGTTTACCGTCACGGTTCTTTCTGTCAACGTCGATCTCAACTGAACATCACGAAAGGGGTTTCTGTGGTCTGTAAGGCTTGACCTATTGTAGCAGTTCTTGTCTTGTCTGAAGTTCCTTCAATATAAAAAAGAACTGCAATGGCCAGTTCCCCGTAATGGGGTGCTCTTTCAACCTTATGCACGGAAGCGTGGAGTGCAGTTTTAGTCGATCTTCCACGCCTCTATGCGTGGTGGTTTCTATGGAATGGTTATACCCTTTCCATTAGATATCTGTCGATAATCCTTTCTGAGATCTTTAGAAGCAAGAATGTAAGATTAATGGGCCTAAATGATTTGGCTGTCGTATTGTCTTCTCTTCTCGTTTTGGGGATAAAGACCACTTTTTGGATTTAAAACTTTAATATTTCGGCGGGATCGATCTATGGGTATGATATCACAAGCTGTGTATTTTTGATTTGCTCAACCATTTGGGCAACAAATCGTAAGAAACTTAAATCTAAACAAATTTTATATGTAAAACATAATCAAGCTGCCCGTGCTCGTTATAACTGAACGTGTTTACATTCAAATCTTGTTTTGTCTATTACAATCAATATTATCTCTTCAATATCTCAAAGATCTTAAATATGTTTCAAATAAAAGAAGATTTTGTAATAATTACCGGTTTATTAGCTTTGTGCATGCGTTATAAGCGTTTTTAATGCAAATGATATATATTTGTCAAGGCAAATTGATGCTTCAACGTGACCAATCTATGGACCTACAACCTAAAGCTGTCGAAGACCATAGTTTTGTTATGTTTAACTTGCCGCAATCGCTTCGGTAATAAATAATAAAAAAAACTTTGGATTACAAAAAATGTTATATGCAAAACATTCTCATAAACATAATTACATTTTTGTTGCCAGATCTGCTCTTTTGTTTGAAAGTACCACATACTTTCAATCAGATAGGCAGTTCTACCAACTTAAAAAAAACAAAGAACTTAAGAAAAATGCTTGCACTCCAAAATATGATTACATTTTGGTTTTAAAATTTGTCCATAAAAATGTGAAAAAATGTAATTTTAATACATAAAAATTACAAAGCTAGCGATAGTGATCTAACAGTAAGATGCCATAACAACATAGCCACGTTTGTTAAAAATTGTCATATAACTCCTAATAGAGAACAGATCGAGTAGGAAACACGGACAGTGCCTACACGAATAAAAAATCTGTAAAACGCTTTTCCCAGAACTTCCCTCGTCGACATTGTGACACTAAATAATTTTAAAAAAGAAATTAAGTTAGAAGTAAAAATATCTTCACGTTTCTAATAAATTGAATAAATTTTCAAATAAAAAAAAAACGTTACCGGTGGTCAAATTCGAAGGGCAGGCGGACCGCGTCTGCAGTCCTAACGTTTTGTGGGCTATTTATACCTGAGCTACGAAGCACCGATCCTTCGAATTCCTCCGTTGCAGCTGTATTTAGTAACGCACTAATTTGTTGCACTTTTTTGTATCGTACAACATGTATTCTGTATCTATTGGGGCCCATTTTTGGTAAGAATAAAGCCTGCGCTATGTACCAATTATTGCTTGTATTTATTGCTAAGTTAAATTAAAAATAAACAAACTTTTATTTTTTTAAAGTGCTCACCCTGTATATATTTGTCTGCACTTTTCTCGGTTTCAGCCAGGTAGATATACAGTATGTCCCCGGATTTGGGTTACAAAGAGGAAAAAAAAATTTTTTTTGACTTCTCAAAAAAATTACTCTTTGTAAAAGACCCTGCCTGCTCTTAAACTAAAAATGCACTTGTCAAAATATACATATCTCCTTTCGTATACGGGGGAGGTTCGAAAATATGAAAATGGCTCAAGAATAAAGCACCCTTATTTTTCAAAATATACAATAATGTTATTTGAAAAAGTTGCTTAGACTTAAAAGTTTGTGTTAAATATAAAGTCACAGCCACCTGCTCTAAAAAACAATTTTCACTGGTTTTTCTTATTCTTCTACTACCCTGCGAATGACCAAACGCGATACTTCAAAGTTAATTTATTGACGGATGCTTAAAATCTCAGATTTGTGTCAATAAAAACACACTTATCTCAAAAAAATTTATAATACATGATCCAAACATTAATAGCAATTCAAAGCAATTATATTTTTTATTAGAAAACTTATAACAAATATTTCCAATTAACATTATTGTACATTTTGAAAAATAAAGAAACTTATTTTTGAGCCATTTTTATATTTTCGAACCTCCCCGTATACGGAAGGGGATATTTAAATTTTGACAAGTGCATTTTTAGTTTGAGAACAAGCAGAGTGATTTTTTTTTGAGAAGTCAAAAATAAACTTTGTTTCCCTCTTTGTAACCCAATCCGGGGACATACTGTATAATGTGTTTGCAAAACATTGTCTTCCTCCGACAAATAGTTTTTGAGTTATACCGCCAACAGACAGACAGACAGACATACAGATAGACGGAATTGAGAAAACCTGTTTTGCGTCATCTAGGGACCCTGAAACGTGAAGATCTGAAGAAATCTCGAAAGGTGATTTTTTCGCGATTACAAAACTTCTTTCGTCTTTTAGACGAGAGAAGTAAAAATTCAAGTAGATGGTCTACTTTTTGTACAAAATGTTTATCAGATATATAAATTCCATTCAAGTACGAGGTCTTGGAATAATAATAATAATAAATGAATGTTCTGGGACTAAGTTTTAAGAATCATATATATGAAAGGTGTAGTTAATGTGGACGTAGATCATGTCATCAAGAGCACATATTTTGTGTAAAGATTATAAGATCGCACCCTATACGTATTTATTGTTAGTATGATTTTCACATGATATTCTGAATATGTATTTTTAATGATTTCGTTTATTTTAAAAGGATTGTAATCGCGACCTTTCGAGATTTCTCCAGATCTTCACGTTTCGGGGTCCCTAGATGACGAAAAACAGGTTTTCTCAATTCCGTCAGTCTGTCTGTTGGCGATATAACTCAAAACTATTTGTTGGAAGATGACGATATTTTGCATGCAGATTATATGTTTAGCTGGCATGAAACCCAGAAAATTTCAGACAACTATATACACATACAGGATAAGCAATAGAAGGAAGTAATAATTTTCACATAGGTTAGGCTTTGCACTTGCCGAAAATAGGACTCCACAGATACAGGATAATGTTACAAAAGAGTCGAAACGTTTCAACAATAAGATCGTTCCGTTAAATAGAGGCGCGCGCCGCACTCATTTCAATAAGGCAGGATGGCGCAGTACGTCTCATCGATGCGGTTACGATCGCTACGCAGATGCGGCTGGAGTTCAAACCCCAGCGGAAAACATTTTTTTAAAATTTTTAAATTTATCTAATTCGAGCGAGGAAAGTTCCGTGTAAACCCCTTTACAGATTTTTTTATTTATGGTTTTCGTTTATCCACAATTGATTTTTGAGCATTCAAAATATTTTTTAATAAACAAAGATATGGGAATCAAAGGATTTCTTTTAACATTAAACAAATGGTAGAAAATTTGTATAAAAAAAGTAAATTCATACTCAGGGAGTATGGTTGACCACTTAGATAAGTAGGGTGAATTTAATTTTTGTATAAACACATGGTTCACCTTGATCTAGAGTGATTGTAATTACAGTTTCTTGAAGCACTTTTTAAGCGACATTTGATTAATGCGAAGTTACTGATTTAAAATATATATATGCAAGGTCAGCGAATTGAATAAGACGTCCACACACATTGCCCAGCGAAATTAGAATTTCAAAAGTAAAGCATACGGAACAAAAGACAGGTTGAACGAGCGCCCTCTGGTAATACCTGGTCGCTATGCGACAATATCAATTAGGAAGCGGCTGTACCCGAGGGCGACTGGCTCAACAATAACATTTCCATCAGCAGATACCTAGTTTGTACGTTTTTCACTCTGCCGAGTAAATCGACATGTCCAGCGGAATATTGCTCTATAACGTCTTTGACGTCGTACGGTTTCAAAGCTTCCTTAAATTTTCGCCTGGCTACAAAATACTTCATCTAGATAGAAAGGAAAAACGAATATTAATACTTCTGAGTCTGCTGAAATAAGTACATGTTAAGAACACATAAGGGATGACCTACCTTTCTTATAGCTCGAATTGCACCTTTGTGCTGGTTCGTTAGTTGAATGAAGCGATGTTGTTGCTGCTCATCGTCATCGTCTGAAACAAACCATACCAAATTAAAAGGGTTTGATAATATTGACATTCATCTAATTTACCATCGGAGTTTTTCTTTGACGGCGTTGTTTCCGTTACAGAATCTTCGCTATGGCCGGTGTTTAAATGACGCGAGCCATTTGTGGCACCTCCACCTAAAAAATGAGTTGGTGGAACTGCAGATAAAATTACCAGTTAACTTCCGCTAGTTTTATTATTCAGGCTTTTCAAAAGTTTCAGCTGAGCAATTAACTGAAAACGTACCTAAATTTTCGTTGGAAGTGTTCACGTCCACAAAACTTTTGCATCCGCCTCTGAGTGGCCCTTTTTGTAAAGACGGCGAATGCAAGGATGTACTTTTATGACGGCGAATTGTTGGTAAACGACTCACGAACGATGCATTGTGTTTGAAGCTGCTAGACACCCTCCTAAAATTATTATTGTATAAGACATTTTTCTCGCGAGAACGCGATTGCGATTTAGCTCAAACATCTATAAAATACATCAAAATGTAACACCAATATGGAGAGGTATTTTTAGGAGCACCAGCAAATAAAGAGCCGTCGAGTTTCACGGTTTTTCTAATTTTAACCTTCTGTGAAATTGACCATACCGTCCAGTGTTATAGTGCTTGTGGTGATGCTATTTCTAGTTAATGGCTTCGAAGACCATATAATGGCTATAAGCGCTATATGGTCTTTGATAGTTCTTTAGAAGCTAAATTTAATTTGCTGTGCAATAAAACACTCCAAAGCGTAAACTTTGCGGTGATTTTCCAGATGATGTTTATAGATGTGGTTTTATAGTATGTTAATAAATGTTTAACGTGCGATCGAGTACAGTTTATAAAATTCAAATGGTTGTTTCAATCATTATTTTGATAGCGAACAAATATATCAAGTTCTCATGTATTATAAATCATTTAATTGGACACTAAAGGTGTAAATCGTTTCCCATTTCATATATGGTTATATTTAAATCACTTATGACACCAAGGAGAAACCTCATCTGACGATTCTTATACTTCAAAGAACATTTTCTGAAAGTGTTGCTCAGAAAGTCGTAGAATCTCCGAAAATATTAAACGCTGAATAAGTAGAAGCTGGATTTTTCCAAGTACAACAGATTTCCTGTATTTAATTTATTTATACTTGAGCCGAAACTATCACCAGCTTTGAACCCACTGAACTAATTTACAAAAATAAGAAAATAAAAAAAGTTTTTCGAAATGTGTGAAACTACACTAAATAACAAATGATTTACTTGATTAACGGGTCATTGACCGGTCTACTCATATTAGGACGATTAATTCGTTCTACATAGGGCGCAAGCTGAAATGATTAAGAAAAAAAATGTAGTCGATCAAAAAGCTTTCACTTAGGAACTGTAATACATTAAACAATTCTTATCAATCCAAATTGAATTAAATGTAGCTCCTGCCCAATAAGTACCTTTTTTGGATACGCTGGTGGAAAGAACTTGAAAGCAATTTTGGCGGTAGGTAATCAAAGAACACCAGTAAACTAAGAAAAATCCTGAAAGTTATAGGGGAATTACTTTATTAAGTGCAAGAAATTTTAGAACAGAGGTGAAATTACAAATCTAAAAAGTATCTATAACGGAAAGCTGTCTTAAAAACCAAGATTAAAATCTGAAAAACACGTGTTTAACTCGTCATTACCTACGCAGCAGGAATACGAACTTGAGCACGATCTTTAAGAACTATAGAGATGAAAATGAAGAAGCCCCGTACCACACACACTAAGAGACAGGATAATATTAGACGTCTAATGTGCAAAACTGGAAAAAGAAGAAACTTGAATCAACACCCGAGGAGAGCGACACCACATTGCAGATCATCGTAAGATCGCACGGACTAGCAACGAAAGGTGAAAATATGATTGGAATTAACAATACACACACCTGAAAAAGAGGAAGAATAAGAAGAAAAGTCCAAGATGCAAAAAATAGCAATGAAAGAAGCTATGAAATAAAGAAAGAATTTTTTAGAACTATGGGATTTGGTCGTTACAATTTAATTAAATGGATAGAAAACGTTTACTGCTAAATAGAACGTTCTCGATAAAGTCTCAGGCAAGATGTCACCATGACAATGCATAGTCTCATATGGCAGCGTAAATACTCTAGTATTGGCTGAGAAAAAACAAGCAACAGGTCATCTTCTATGCTTACCTGAGTTATCGAAGTAAAACTTTTGGTTATTTTTAGGGTTCACACCTGTTTTTAACTTATGGCAACATTGTGAGTGGCCCAACATGTTTCCATCAATTTTGGTGAAGCTGTACATCGCGCAAATAACCGCGATAGATGGTAGGTATACCACAGCATGACGAGCAATTCGAAACATGAAAACAAACTGATACCAAGTTAACGAACTCAAAATTTATGGGTCACAAAACGTTTGTCAAGACGTCGTGATGAAGAAGAAGAATATATTTCTATCCGATCTCCTTTGTTTTAGATATCTTGCTTCCATCTTGTTGCTGGATTCGTTAGAATAACAAGGTAATGAAAAGTATAACAATGCTAATACGGCGAGGGTGGAAGATATTTCTAAAACTATGAGAGTTACATAAATATCGCTTATATAAAAGTTGTACGTATGAAGATAGTGCACATTACTAAAATAGTTTTGATTATACAGGGTGTCTCAAAAGAGTGTAGAAGAATGCCCTATATTTAGCTAGCTTGAAAGCTTTAAATTGAAATACTAATCATTTTGATATGAAGTTGCATGGGTCTAACGTTAATTGTTTTGGAAATATTAACGATTTTATGCCCAACATGTTGAATTTTAGGTGGCTGCTGCAAGTAATAGAAAACAATTGAATGAAGAAATACGTTACTTTTTCGTGAATTACCTTTATAGTCTATGCAGCGTGCTCAACATTTGCATTGTTTTTAAGTAAAACATCATGTATATTTTTATATTATTGAAAAGCCCTTTTTAATAAGCTTTCTTTTGATATATAACTTCATACCCCTAAATTCAACTGTTTTTTAGATATGCGTATTTTAGCATAAAAAGCAATTCATGGCCTTTAAGATGCTTTATTTAAGGGAAAACAAACAAATGCCATTATACTGCAAATTTAAACACTTGTAACTCTTCGAGGACAACAGCAAACCAGGATTAGATAATAGAAATTCGGCCGCTGCTGAAACTAGAAATAACAAACACGAAAAAAATATATAAGAAGCATTTAAATCTGGAAAGCAATTGTATATAGGGCTAGAAAATGAAATATAAGAAAGCTTATTAAAAGTACTTTTCAAAGATATAGTGCTGCATTTACACAAATCGAAATTATTATATTTGGAAATTATGAGCTCTTTGTTTAATACCCAGAGAATAGAAGGAGAAATATTTAAACATTTACAGTAATTACGTATAGCATTTTGGTGTATTCGCTTTTGTTTTGTTTTAAATTTGATTTTATTTGATAAAATTAATTTCTTGTTTTTGCTGTTTATTATTTCTTTATCATCAGTGACTGGATTTATATCATCTAAACCTGGTTTTATGTTTTTCTGGAGACATCAAGTGCTTTAGTTATCATTTTAACGGCGTTTGTTTGTTATCCCTTGCAGTAAATCATCTTAAAGGGCTTGAATTGTTTTTATGCTGAAATACGCATATCTGAGAAACAGTTAAATTTAGAGGTATGAAGTAACATATCAAAAGAAAGCTTATTAAAAGGGCTTTTCAAAAATAAAAAAATATATAGGGTGTTCCACTTAAAAAAATCCGAAATGATTAAATTTGCAAATTGCACTTACTATTTTAGACTTTAAAGGTAATACACGAAAAAGATAATATTTTGGTAACGCTTTCCTTCATGCAATTGTTTTCTGTTACTTGCAGCAGCCGCCTAAAGTTTAGTATTTTTTTCATAACATTTTTAACATCTTGTAATATTTACTTTTGTGTTCTTGGGGCTGTTTGAAAATATTCTATTATTTTATTTGTATTTGTATAATTATGGGCTTTCGACTAATCCAGCCACTGAAATATGATACGTTCTAAATTTAGCACAGAATCGGAACGAGTCTAAAACTAATCGCCAGACCGAAGGCTGTTTTTAAGATCGGGCGGCATTTTAGCAGGTAGTTTTAAATATCGATGGGCCGAGAATTCCCATATTGGAATGTTGTAAAGGCCGAGGCGACTGGGGGTTGCATTTTAGAATGCTGGGGGTTCTTATGTTTTTTGGGCAGTCTGTGGGCGAGGTCGCACATGTGTGAACGTGGAAGCTAATCCACCGCTGGTGTAATTCTACCGCGATTATGTGTCTTGAAGTGATTGAATTACTTATAAGAGAGCGGAGGTCTGTAAAAAGGAATGCTAATGCTTGCGTAGCTTGCAAATGTCATTATTGTACAGCGAAGTCGGACATTCGATATTGTCCGCATCGATGCTGATTGTAGACAGCTTTGTTGATTGGGTCGCTGTTCATTGTTATCGTTGGCCGCGGGACAACTAGTCGCAGAGGGTGCCTCGTTCATGGATCAGTGGCCATTCGGCGAGATGGCCGACGACCCTTGACTTGATAAGCACTGTGCTTATCAGTGACCCCAGTTAGCGCGACTGGGGGTTTTGGGAAGCCCAACTCCCAAAGATTCCTTGTACCTGTGTCTTTTACGGTCCATGCGGCCACCGTAATTGCAGGTTACATTGGCATGGGTTGGACCCATTGATGCAGTTAATGTTCTGTTAATGCGTACTAGATGCGGTAAGCATTTGTGTTTTCAGGATTATTACAGGTACATCATCGAAGGTGCACCGAAGAATATACCTGATTATATCTTCCTTGGGATGCGACGTGGGGGGCCCATAAAACCTCCTGTAAGTATTATGTAATGAGCATATTACTGCTAAAAGCTGAATGTTTGTTGTTTTGCTTGTATGATTGATTGTGGAATTGGCTGAGTTTATATTCGCGGACGGGCGTGTGTGACCACCTGCTATATGAAAGGACTCGCCGTTCGCCTTGCACCCCCCAGTATCATGTTTCTGATTTACAAACATAGACCGCAGTGGTGGTCGTACCTACACAATATTTATGTAACTTTCATAGTTTGAGAAATATCTTCCACATCCGCACCATTGCCGGATTCTCTATATAAGCAAGAAATTAAAAAAATGCTCAACAGATCATCCCATAAACTACTAAACAGAAAGGATTGATTTAGTTCCGGCAAGTTAGAAGAATGGAGAAATAAAAAATGGGCAAAGAAGAATGGGTATAATGTAAGATTAAAGTCTTAAAGTAATTTTAGTGTGGCCCTCGTACTGCTACTGACTGGTAAGAGGTTTTCTATACATGTTTTAAGTTGCTGTAATTATGGAGTCAAGATTTTGATATTAAATTATAGCCATTTTCTATAGAAATTACTTATTGTCTTCAAAAATCATTGCAGTGAGTTCAAATCCAGTGATCGTGTAAGCCACGTGCTGGAATTTCTTGGTCAATTTAATGATTAGGAAAAGGGACTGCCCTTATTCAAAACCAAATAAATTTTAAATATAATTGTTTAGGACTACGTGTCCAGTTGAATCATTATTTCCAAATAACGAAATTACGAACACTTGACGAGTCCTAACGAGACAATTGAAGATTAGATTTTATTTTGAATATGGACGTTTTGTGAATACAGATTTGGACGGTGGAAAATGCTAAACTGTCGGTGAATCCAGACAAAAACATCCCATTGTTTATTCGCCCGAGGCATCAAAGTTTTACAATATGTAGTTTATTATTTGAAGTTGGCGTTGGTGGTTAAAACTGTTTAATTTTAAGTTGAAATAAATAGTCTAATTTAATCGTCTGTGTTCCTGAATCGGAACGCTATGCAGTCACAATCAAATTGAAATATAGCCATCTGTCAGCTTTAAACGTTACAAGCTGCAGTAAATAAGTTCTATTCTTTGAAAAAAACATAGCTGTATCGCAGTCGATTCTAGCGATCCAGCTCTCATTATTTTCAGATTTATGTTGTCTTGTACGTACAGGATGTTTCCTCAAATTTTGACAGCTTCTAGCGATTTTATTATTTGAGATAGAAAAAAATTGTTCAAATAAAAATTGTAGGGTATCGTCCAAACCGTCCGAATTTTCTACTTAAAGAAACAATTGAGTATCACGGCTGAAATTTTTGACTTATTGTATACTTTTTTTAAAGGAACACCCTACATATTATGTGTTTATTGGATAGAGCTTAAAATTCTCTTTTCAAAAATATATAAGTTGCCTATAATTAGTGCATCCATTGTTGAAATATCCCCTATTAAATAATCAAAATATTACTAATTTACTATATGAAATAAATCACAGTAACCATTGAAAAACAAAGGCATGCGGCATGGAACATTTAGTTGTCAATTCGTTTTTAAAATTGTTTTTGGTATTAAAAGTGTTGATTATTTCAATGGTTACTGTGATTTATTTCATATAGTAAATTAGTAATATTTTGATTCTTCAATAGCTGATATTTCAACAATGGATGAAGTAATTATAGACAACTTATATATTTTTGAAAAGAGAATTTTAGGCGCTATCCAATAAATACATAATATATAGAGGTTCCATTAAAAAAAGTATACAATAAGTCAAAAAGTTCACCCGTGATGCTCAATTGTTTCTTTAAGTAGCAAATTCGGATACATTTTTATTTGAACAATTTTTTTCTATTTAGAATAACACAGTCGCTAGAAGCTGTCAAAATTTTAGGAAACACCCTGTACAAACTATTACTGTAACAGGCAGATTGGATCTAGAAAAGTTATTTTCCTTACGAAACTAATTCGAAGACTCGTTCAAAAGTGAACTTTTTATAACTACAGCTTTAGTGTACGACGCTTGTTTGAGTTTGCGATAGCATTTTTTCTGGGGAGTTTAATTGGTTCGCTGAAGCTTAAACGAGTGAGGTGTTGTTGGTTGACCATAAAATATATGGTTTTTAATTTTACTTTGATGTGTTGTAAAGTTTATCGAGCTAACGTTTATTGGTAGTTCAAAATACACTTGATGTGATAATAGCTGTGTTAACTGGTGGATATTTAACTACTTAAAAATGCAAACATTAGCAAAGTAACAATTTCGACAATAAAGAGCTAAATAAAGCTAATATTCGAAATCAAATTATTTCAAATTACGTTAACAAATTTGCTCAGACAAAGCATTACTCTAATCTAATACATCAAATACATGTGAGATTAAGCAAAATAAATTTCAACCTATAATACAGTTATCTACTGCTACAGCTTAGTTGTTACCTGTTCAAAATTAAACTACATCAATAAGATTATAAAACTGGCTCTACTGGAGACAATATTACTCAAAACCATACGATATATAGTGTGGTATAACTACTACAGTACTGACAATAGAGTTTCTGATCGAGTATTCGTTTTAACATGCTCAGACAAAGCATACTTACACTACAGACGAAATCGATTGAATCTTCGTCTCACTACTCTTATCAGAATCTTGCATTTTAGTTCTGCAGATCGTGCAGGTTGAAGCCACAAGAGAATAAAATAGAGATAGAATAAAATAAAGTACGGAAGATAGATATTTGCAAAATCAAATCGAAGGAAGTGTACAAAGGAGTGAATATGCATCGTATATTGTCTGTGCCAAATTAAATGCACCCACGAATTAAAATAGAAAACCAGACTTTGTTTTTCTTGCAAGACGCTACCGATCGTTAACAAAATAAAACGCGATGCCTTTAATGTTAGCTTAATAACGCCCGCTATGACGTCACAGAACAAAGAGTTATTCGGTTGTGCTTTCCATTAATTTTTCCAAGTTAGCTGTCAGCTTATGGCCGGCAAAATTGCTTGCACTTTTATTACTAAACACTTAACTTTATTATGCTTATTCAAACTTCCACATTTCAAACCTCAGTTGAAGCTACTAATTTGTATTTTATGGTTTGGTGTATGGTTAGCGCAGATTATATTGCTGCAGTTTCAAACACAATCGGCTGCGTAATTTTGGGTTATTTTGATCTACAAATTGGCTCCACATCAGCTAGGTTAGCCCGCGAGCAGAAAATGCAGCAATAAATCCACCGATTGTGTGAAAATATGCTGCGCTAATATTTGCAGTGGAAATTAACAAATGTCCAGACGAACCTTAAACTGAAGATTATAACGACAACACTTTACATTCTAAGTTTATAAAACAATGACAAGGTTTCATTTTAATGCATATTAAAACTAATCGGACTGGAACAGAAGGTAACCGGCAAGGACATATCTTTCTTAGAGACTTTTTGATCCATTTTGAACGCGTTAAGACTCTTTCGGGTTTTCTCGCATTATTCCGGAACGGAACAACTCGACTAAAATCGAAACTGAAAGGCGCAGGGTTCTTCAGAATTTTTCAAAACGAAATAGAATAATCATGCAGCTTTTGTTCTATTTCAGTTTAACTCAATAAGTCACTCAAGCTTATTTCTGGTAATTATTCATATATGTATAATACACAGGTTGCACTGATGATTTCCTCAATTTCGACATTACGAAACCAATGCTTATTATTTTTACTATAGCACCTTTTAATTGCTTCTTATAAGTGAACCAGTAAGCTACCTACATATTTTCAAAGCAAACAAAGAACAGCAATTCGACAAAAGAAAATTGACAGGAATCATGGTATTGAAAGTTTTCTACCTTCTTAATACAATGCCTGGTAAAGCTTCCTGATCTTGTTGGTAATAAAACATTACCTCAAGGAGATTTTTATCGCAGGTATACCGAATTTAAGTCTGAATGAGTTTTGCTTACCAATGGACTGCATGTTACAGTTATGAAAAAACATTGCTTCAATTTGAAGATTGATTCAACATAAGAACTATAGTATTATTGGAAACATTTTGAGAATTGAAATGATTCCTGTTATTAAAATCTTCACAAGAAGTTCGAAAAGAAGAAGAACTTCATGACTGAAGATCCTGAGAGAGGTGTATCACCAGAATGCAATAGAACTCTTTAGAACATATGTTAACGAAATTACCATGGCAGGATGATTGCTGAGATTTGATGAGCAGATCTGCACTCGAATGAAAAGAAGAAAAGCAAGAATGTGTAAATAATAGATGCAAAGAAATGTACGTTTGAACAAATTTAAAACGCAATCCACATATAAGTATGGAAATGTGGAAAACATTGTTGTTTGTATGTTTGGTAGAAAAAATAAATGCAGCCAAAATTTTTTCAATATAACATCCAAGGTTTTTAAATTAATAACGTACGTTTCGTTTGCATAGAAAGCTTCTTCAGATTCATTATGAAATATTCATATTCAGAAGATCATATTAAGTAACAGCAAAATTTATCCTGGAAGTGAGAGAAATAGGTTAGAAAACTTATTAAGCATGTGTTTTTTTTTACAAGAAAATCTTACCTTAGAAAAGTTTAAAATGAGACTAAAAACATTGAAATTAACATTTTTAAAGGGAAAAATTAACACTCCCAAAAGTTTGGTTTAAATAGCACATATTATGTAGAACAAATTGTTTATGCCTGTTCACGACAATTAACAAGTTTGATGTGAGTTATCTAAAAAGAAAGATCCCGTTGGTTCAAAATTTTAATTATGTGAAAACATTTTGAAACTATTATTTTGATTTTTTTGTAAAAATTAAAACTAATGAAAGAAATTCAAATGAAGTTAAAAATAAAAATATTAACAAATAAGTTAAAACTTTTAATTTAGAGAAGATTATAATAAATTAAATGCAGATTTTCTAGATCTGTTTTATAATTAATTGATTTTGAATTTTGTTCTATTGCTATCATTTCATAAAAAATTCGTTTACCTAAGTTTGATTCTCTTTGTAATACTTTAGGGGAATTAAAGTTAAAATTGTGGTAATTGTCAACGGCGTGATCAGATAAAGCAGTGTTTGGTTTATTCGGAGTTGAAGTTTTTGTTTTTATAGATGTTTTATGTTGTGATATTCTTTTATTAAGATACTGTTTAGTTTGACCAATATAATTAGCATCACAATCGTTGCAATTAATTTGATAGACGATATTTGATTCTGATTGAATTTCAGTTTTATCTTTTAAATTATATTTATTATTTTTGAAAGAAACATTAATGTTATAATTTTTTAAAAGTTTACTTAACTGTTGTGGTAATTTGGGTATGTATGGAATAAATATATAATTTGAATTTTATAAAAATTAATGGTTGTTAAAATTTTGCCCTAAGCAATTAGGGTATTG